>ML787801.1:37761-52415 GCA_009831015.1 Picea engelmannii | reverse complement strand
TCCTCATCATCACAAGTTTGATCCTTTCCTTTGTGGGGACATTTGTTTGCAAAATGACCTATCCTACCAAAGTTAAAACATTTGAAAGGCAATTTTCCTTTGTATTTTCCTGATCCCTTCTTTGGTCTCTTCACAAATTTTTCTTCAATTTCATCGGGCTCAGAATCCTCATTCTTGTCTGCTTTAAATGATGCCTCTCTAGAGGTGGGTTTATCTTTAACTATTCTCATTTCATATGCAGTCAATGTTTCGAGAAGTTGGTCAAACTACAAGGTTTTTAGATCATTAAGTTCTTCTATAGCAGAGACCTTCGGGTTGAACCTATCTAGGAGAGATCTCATGATTTTCTGAACTAAAGAAGGTTCTCCAATTGTTTCACCAAGTGCCTTCATTGCATTTACCAATTCTTCTATTCTCAGAAAGTATTTTCCAATAGTTTCATCTTCCTTCATCTTCAGTTGTTCAAACTGTATTCTGTAGGTTTGAAGCTTTGCATCCTTTACCTTCTCATTACCTTCATAACTATTAATGAGTTTGTCCCACATTTCTTTGGCAGTTCCTAGATGCATAACTTTTATGAATTCTACTTCTGCAAGCCCACTCAAGATAGCATTCATAGCCTTAGCATTGAAGCTAAATTCTAGTTTGTCATCCTTATCAGCTAGCACAACTGGCTTTACATAACCAGTCTCTACCACATCCCAGACATCTGCACCTAAAGCCATTATGTAGGTTCTCATTCTAACTTTCTAGAAGGCAAAGTTTGTTCCATTGAACAGAGGGGACTTATTGGTTGAATTTCCTTCATGGCTTGACATGTTTAAGCTCTAGGATCTACCTTTAGATAAAAGGGGCCCGCTCTGATACCAATTGTTGGACAACTGAGAGGGGGGGGTGAATTAGTTGTTACTGAGCTTAAACAATTATGCTTCTTTTAAAAACTCTTTGCAGAGACACTGAATGATGATCACAATAATGCAGAGAAATAAACACAGGCACATTCAACATCATTCACATATATGAGAAACACAGAGACAGATATTTTCCAAGGAAACCCATACAGGGTAAAAACCTCTTTTTATTTATATGATAAATAATAATTACATTATTTACATTATCATACTTATGAGAACCAACTCATAATGAGGCTACAACCTCTGTTTAGCAAGCTGCAACTTGCTGAGAGCACCAACTCTCTATTTTCTCTAGCACCAACTAGAAAGAAGCAGCGACTCCCTGGTTTCTCTAGTACCAACTAGAAGGAAGAACCAACTCCCTGTGTTTGTCTAGCACCAACTAGAAGCAAGCACCAACTCCCTGTGTTCAAGCACCCACCTGAACCTTTGAGGACACCAGTCCTCCCTAGCTCCTCCCAACCACCCTGAAATATAAATCTTTGCTACTGAATTTATTACAGTGATATGATGTTCGACGATGGATTACCTGACTTATCACTGTTCTGCTCCATTTCGTTTCTCTGTCTGCCTCAATGCCTTTCTACTCAGATCACTTGCGCTGTCTGTTCTTCTGCCTTTTAAGCTCTGTGCGCCATACCCATTCACTGCACAGATCCTCTTCCCTTGAATTCAGCTGTTGTACTCTCCTTATTCTTCTCACACGCATCACCTTCACCAGCTACAATCACTGCCAACTCCAATAGCAACTACAACCCCCACAACTCTTCTCTATACTGTGTATTTATAGCTTCTGTGCACCTTGTGCATGCAATGTTCTCCATTCCTCTGCATGCTCCAATTGCCCCAATCTTCTCCACCTCTCGAGTGCTCTGCGTGATTTTCATCGTAACTCTTCAGCTTCTCTGGCCGTTTTCCCAAGTGTCTTCTAGTCCTCTAGATGAAACCATCAGTGGTTTCTGGCAGTTTCACTGTTGCATGCAATAGTATCCCTGCAATCAATACTTGATCCAATGGTTCAGATCCAATCGATATTTCATATATCACGATTTCGACACTCTTGGCATTCATAGTTTTAGTCACTTACAAATCTCGATCCCCAAAACTACGATATGGAGCTTATCCAGACTGACTCCATCTCTTCCCATGACCAAGGACTGTGACCACACCCTTATGCATAAGGCGCTTTCGCGATTTCGCATATCGCAAATTCTGTTTTGTTTCTTTTGTCTCTCCATATTGCGATTCGTGAAACTCCGACACAGAGTTGAACCAACGGTCCAGATATGAACTTGTTTCAATGGCCACAATTGGATCGTGATATCACACATCGCGAAATTGGGATTCTTGTTGTATTGAGTTCTTTCCATTTTGAATTTGTGATCCCCAAAACTCCAATACGGGCTGTGATCAACGGTCCTGATCAACACTTGATCTGATGGCTCAGATCATTTAGTGATTTTGCATATCGCGAAATCGACATTCTTGATGCAGTGAGTTCTTTGCCTCTCGAATTCGTGATCCGTGAAACTCCGATATAGACTTGAATCAATGGTCTAGATGTGATCTTTATTCAACGACTGTGATTAAATCGTGAAATCTCTCATCGCAAAATTGACATTCCTGATGTCAAGTGACATTGTCATTTCAAAGTCCTGACCCCCGATACTCTGCTGATGTCACACATGGTTTGAAACGTGTTAAATACTGCCACATGTCACTCTGATTCGTGACTTACATGTGCTTGAAGTGTTGAATCTTCCTGACACCTGTCATTACCTAGTTGTGCCATGTGTCCCTAGCTGACATGGTCTGCTATCGTGAGTTGGATCGACGGTCTAGATCACATGTTGATCTGACGGTTCAAGTTCAGTCGAGATTTCTTTCATCGCAATTTTGGGGTTTCTGTTGTAATTGTTCAAGGGGCTCGTGAAACTCTGATTCCCAATCCTCCGATGAAGCCTCCTGTCAAGCTTCTCCCAGTGGCACCCGATCACTGCCACGTGTCCTTCCAAATGGACAGTCCCGATTATGTCGGGATATCGAGACTTTCAATGTACCGGTTGTTACGACCTTGAGAACTCCGATCTTCCGATGGCTGATATCCCGATGACAACTCCTCGTGTCGGGACTTCTCTTCTTGCTCCCGAGGCTTATCTCCCTCGCAGCTTCTGTAGATCTGATGGCTGTCAGCCTTTCAGGAATTTTGAATGGGATCCAATGGCTGTGGATCTCTGTCTTCCTTCTCCTCTGGAAACTGCTGTATCTTGAGCTTTGCCTTTTTTTTCCTCAATGTTGTTCCTCCTGATTTTATCCTTCTTATCCTGCCATCTCCACTATTGTACTTTCCATCAATGACAAGCATACGCTACTTGGTAAACATTTGCCAACAACTTCTTCGAAGAACAAGTTTTCCACTTCTCGTCCTTTGATGGTATTTTTACAAGGAATGTGAATGCACATTATATTGAACCTATCAACTACCTCAAATAGATAGTCATGTCCCTTCGTAGTTGTTGGTAAACCTCCCACAAAATCCATGGAAACACTTTCCTAAGGTTTAGTGGGAATAGGTAAGGGATGTTATAGACCTTGTTTCCTACTACTGGCATTGATAGTTCAACAAAGTATACATCCTCTAATATATTGTGCTACATATTCTTGCAATCTAGGCCAATACACATACCTCTATAATTTGGGAACTTTCTCATGAAAACCAAAATGTCCTACAACCTTGGAGGTGTGATCCTCTTTGATAAGCTGCAATATTTCACCTTTAGGAAGATAGATCTTGTTGAGATTGTAGAGTAAACCATTCTAGAAATGATAGTCAGAATTGATGTCACCTTCTTGTATATGAATTTGTCCTTGTAGCTACCGAAACACCTCCTTAAAGTCCTGATATTTTGTGTATGCCTCTTTGTATGCATCATGGGTAAAAGTCTCCATGTGCATCAGAGTTCCTAAAGATATAATATAGCATGTGGGTGGCCATGAATTAATGTCTTCCAACTTGTTTCTTCTACCCTTCTTATAATTTATGACCAAATGAAACTCATGTAAGAACCTCATCCACTTGTAGTGTATGGATCATTGTAACTTACTCTGAGCCTACAAATACTCGAGTGGTTGGTGATCTATGTGGATGATGGTATCCTTTCCCATCAGATAATTCTTCCACTTTTTGAAATATTGTACCAAGGCATATAGCTCCTTGTCATAGGTAGGGTAGTTGGGGACCATCCCATGAAATACTTCATAATTATAGGCCTTCCTCTTTGTATTAGTACTTCTCCCATGACATACCCACTTGTGTATGTCTCCACTTCAAATGACTTATGCATGTTTTCTAGCACGATAAATGGTGTTTGACTGGTATTTCTTTTCATCTTCTCAAAGTCATTCAACTAATTATCCCCCCACTAGAAATTCTTACCACTCATTGTTATGCCATGGAGTGGTGCAAATACTATTGAAAATGAAGCTATGAACTTCGAAAAGTATTGTGATTCCCCAACAAAGCTCCTAAATTATATTAAATTTGTAGCAATTGGGCACTCCATGATGGCCACCATCATGGTAGGATCTATCTTGATCTAGCCTCCACTGATCACATACCCTAGATACACCAAAGACTATTGTGAAAACTCACATTTCTTGATATTGGAAAATAGTTGGTGCGTCTTCAAGGTCTCTAATACCTGCATAAGATGTGATATGTGGTCCTCCTAGGTATCATTGTAAACCAATATATCATCCAAACAGACACTAAAAAATGAATCTAGATAAGGGAATAAAACATCATTCATTAGTCTCATAAATGTAGTAGGTATGTTACATAAATTGAATGGCATAACCAACCACTCATAAAAATCTTTCCTTTTCTTGAAGTTAGTCTTCCAGGTATCTTATTCTTTGACTTGTACTTGGTGATAAGATGATTTCAAATCCATCTTAGTGAAGTACTTGGCATGTTACAACTGTTCCAATAGATCATTGATCATGCACAAAGGGTACCGATTCTTTAGTGTAATCTTGTTCAATTCCCTATAATCGATACACATTATATAAGTCCCATCCTTCTTGGGAAAAATTATGATGGGTTACCCATAAGGTCAAGTACTTGATCGAATCAAACCCTACTCCAAGAACTACTGCAATTACTTATTTATATTTTTTTATTCTAGAAGGTTCTATCTATACAACCCAATATTCAGCAAGGGGGAATCTGGAAATAAGTCAATTTCATTCTCCAATTCCCTCTTAGGTGGTATCCCTTTAGGATCCTTGAACACTCCCACATATTCCTTTAGAAATGCCTCCAATTCATTTTTCTATTCATTAGTACACCCTTCTAGGGATGTATTTACTTTTAACGACTCTTTACCAGAATGATTTTCCCATAGGAAAAGTAAAACATATTTATTGCTAGAACTGATAAATTTCTTAGCTTGATTGGCACTTATCAATGAATTTTTTTATCTCCCTTTGTGTGCATTGATGATGAAGTATCTCCCATCCTTTATGAGGCAGTACTGGTTAGATCTCTGCATGAATATAACATCCCTCATATACATGTAGGGGCTTCCAAAAACTATTTTGTGTACATCCAGTGGCACTACATCTAATTCTACTTCATTTATGAAATTAACACTTATAGAAAATTTAATCTTGCACTTATTTGTTACTTTAATCTATACATCCTTGTTTACCCAACCCGATGGATAGGCGTGTTGGATTACTAAGAGGGGGGGGGGTGAATTAGTAATAGCGTAATTATAATCCATTTTCTTCAAATGTTATATCAATGTAGAATTATTATCCAAAATTGAGCAGTAAGAAATAAAAAATCACACACATACACAGTACACTAGTGTTTTACGTGGAAACCCAAATCGAGAGAAAACCACAAAATTCTTTTTCTTATATGTCTTGAAGAATTACATTTATTGGAAGCACCAAATTCCTTTTTTTTCCAGCTGCAACTCGAAGGAGGCTCCAACCCCCTAGTTTCTCAGGCTACAACCTGAGGGAAGCTCCAAATCCCCAATTCTCTGGCTAAAACCAAAAGGAGGATACAACCCCCTATGTTCTCTGACTACAACCGGAAGGTGGCTACAACCACCTATCCTTGCCCCGTCCTTCCACCCTGAAGTAGAAGTAGAATGATGGAACCAATGTCACACTATCACTATAAGATATACCGGTGTAAACCTGTACCAATATATCTGAGCCATGCATCAACCATGTATCAACCTGTAATCAACCTATACCATAAACAAGTGCATCAACCATGCGCCAACCTGTACCAAAAAAACTGTAATCAACCTATACCATAAACAAGTGCATCCAACCATGTACCAAGTATGTACCAATCATGTGTCAACTACTCATCCATATGTACCAACATCATCAACTATACACCTCATGTATGTGCCAACTCATCAACTACTTGTCTCAACCATGTACTCAACATGTACCTCAACCAAAATCCCTCATCAATTTCATCATCCAAATATGATTTGTAGCTCTGTAATATACATGGTGTATATGATCACATTCCTGCAAACCTTCCTTAACTTTAACAACAATAAACTAGCATTTTCATCAAACTTTTCTTTAGCCTCACATGCCTAGTTTTGGATTAGTCAACAACCCTAACTTGCAGTAATCATAACTTTGAACCTGTAATTTATTAAGATATGAAACTGATACACAATTTTCTTCAATGTGTTTTATTCAATTACTCTATGTTTCACTACTTGGAACCTCTCAGAAAAGGAGTTATAGAAAAAATGGCATACCTTGCTGAATTTTGGCTTATTCTAGAGAGGGACCTTGTAGAGCGTGCCCCACACAAAATATTTGTTGAATTCATATGAAAATGTTACACATCATATGAAAGACTGTACCCTAACCAAAAAAATTTGTCTCACTTAATTTTGATCTTTTATGAATAATTTATGACATTTTTACCCGAAACACTTGTTTTTTACTAGTTTCAGGACTAGCCACAAACCCTATTTTCCACGGAGTGTAAATCCCAAAATACAACGACCCACAATATGAATTGTTTACCATAGATACTTAGGTATGTTTTCACAATGTCATAGCAATTTCATGGTCTGAATCATTATAGAAAAAAAGTTATAGCGAAAATGGTGAGATGACCTGTAAATAACATACCTTATAAAGCACCATCAAAAGAATTTATCCTTCCTTGCATTTTGGTCTTCTTTTCTTCACCATCCCTTAGAAATTTGTCTTAGTTATCCTTGGTTACCTCAGAAACCTATAGATATTCAATATTATCAAGTGTGATTAACATGAGAGAGCCTTGACTCGTATTTATACTGTCCAAGTAGCTTCCTTAAAAGAATCTTCTAGGTCACTTGGCCCACTTTCCTTATTTTAGGGTTAACCCGCTTCTAATTTCTCCATTAAATTTATTATTGAAATAATTTATTTTATATTCACTTTGAATTATAATACACTCATCACTTCACGTTATTATTTACCTTTTAAAATCTCTTAAATCACTTTGACTACTTTGACCTTTTGGGGCTTCTAGATGACATATGAGGGTCCTCCAACTTCATAAGGGCATAACTCTCAAAATGTGAGGCATTATGTGACATTCCACATAACACCAGAAAAGGAATGACATGTACCATCCATCTATAATAATATTACCTTCAAATATAGCAAAAAGCATACCATTATCTATCAAACAAACTTGAGTCCATTACCCAAACCTGGGTTCTCCAACTTCACATGGTCATAACTCTCTAATCGTGAGGAGTTATGTGACGATACCACCGGAAATGGAATGAAAAGAACTATCCATATAGGATAGTTTTCCTAACAAATTCATTGTCCTTCATCTCATTATTCCACAATTAAGCATGGGTTCTCTTACTCCGCAAAGTGTCTTCTCGTGAGGGCTTTCACCATAAGGGGACCACTTTGGAGTTCATCCATATTTACTTCTTATCAACCATGAAGAAACAATAATGAGTCATATTTAAATCAAACGATTTTGTTTCCATTACCCAAACCTTTGTGCTACGGGGCTTTCTTCAAGGGTTGACATCAATGACAACCAACCTTAATCAACAATCTCCCCCTTTGCCATTGATGGCAACACTCTGATGCAATACTGAAATCATATCACTCATGATCCCCCTAGAACCATGCATCTATCCTCTGCATCTGATAAATATCTCCCCCTTTTTCATCAATGGAAAGGGTATCTTTCCATCCGAGGCTGCTCCCTCTGATTGAACTATCCTCTTATGGTGCTTCCTCGTGTACATATAAGACATATAAGATAAGCGTTAAAAAAACATTCATTTTGGGGTATAAATAACTCCAAGTCTTTAGTGAATATATTCAAAGGATTCCCGTGGAAGTAGTTTTGTAAATATGTCTTCCACTTGTTCTTTTGTTCCCACATACTCAACTCTGATGTTCTTTTCTGCAACCTGTTCCTGTAGAAAGTGATACTTGATTGGAATGTTCTTGGTCTTGGAGTGCATCACTGGGTTTTTTGAGATACTGATGGCACTTGTATTATCACAATATATTGGAATGGGCTCATCATACTCAACCTGTATATCTATCGAAGTTTGTTTCATCCAAAGAACCTTTGTACAACATGTTGTTGTTGCAATATACTCTACCTCGACTATAGATAGAGATATTGATGATTGTTTCTTGCTTAACCATGATACCAAACTCTCACCTAAGTAGAACACTAATCCACTGGTGCTTCATCGGTCATCAATACAACCTTCCCAATCTACATCTGTCTAGGCAATAAGTGTTAGATATTTTCCTTTTGAATACCATAATCCAAACTCTTATGTTCCTTTGAGATATCTGAAGATCCTCTTTACTGCTAATACATGTGATTCCTTTGGTGTTGCTTGAAATTGTGTTTCCAATCCAACTGCCTGCATTACATCTGGTCTGGATGTTGTCACATATAGTAGGCTACCAATAATTGACCTGTATTTCCTCTGATCTGTAGACTTCGAATCATCATCATTGCTCAACTTACAACTGGTTTGCATGGGAGTGATAACTGGTTTGCAATATTCCATTCTAAACCCCTTTAGCATTTCTCTTATATACTTGGTTTGAGAAATAAAAATTCCTTGGTTTCTTTGAGGTATCTGAAGTCCCCAAAAGAAGTATAGTTCTCCAAGTAACGACATTTCAAATTCATTCTGCATGTCTTAATTTATATCTTAACTTGTCATCATCACTACCAAAAATAATATCATCAACATAAACTTCAATTAATAAAATATTACCTTGACTTACCTTGATGTAGAGGTTGTTGTCTGCACTTCCTTTTCTAAACCCTGCCTATTGTAGATACTTATCCAGTCTGGAGTACCATGCTCTAGGAGCGTGTTTTAGACCATACAAGGCCTTCTTTAATTTACACACATAGTCTGTATTCTCTGAAAACTGAAATCCTTCTGGTTGTTCAATGTAGACTTCTTCTTCAAGTTTCCCATTCAGAAAAGTTGATTTGACGTCCATTTCATATACTTTAACATTTTTGGAGCATGCATAAGCTAAAAGAAAATGGATTGCTTCCATTTTGGAAACTAGGGAAAATGTCTCTTCAAAGTTGATTCCTTCAATCTGTGCATATCCTTTACATACCAATATAGCTTTGTTCCTTGTAACCTGTCCATCTTCATTCAATTTATTCCTAAAAACCCATTTTTTACCGATCACATTGTTATTCTTTGGTCTTGGAACCAATTTGCAAGTGTCATTTTTCTCTATTTGATCCAATTCTTCATCCATGGACTTACTCCAAAATTCATCCTTGTTGGGTTCTTCAAAATAGTTTGTTTCAATTGTAGATAAGAGTGCTCGGTGTGTTTGTTCTGGTGAACGGATTTTTCTTTTAATCTCAGCTCTTGCATCGTTGTTTCCAATAATCTGATCTGAAGGATGATTCTTCTGTACTTGTTTGCTAGGTGTCTTTGGAGATACTTGTTGAACTTGCTCTTTTGCTTCTAACAAATTCTTTTCATCTTCATATTTCTCTTCTACTTCTTTTTCATCTTCTTATTCGAAAAGTTGTTCCATTGATCTGTTTTCTTCTTCCTTTGATTATGGTCTACCTATTTCATTAATTGTTACGTTGATGCTTTCCACAAATTTGCTTAATCTTATATTGTAACACTTGTATGTTTCCCTTGTACTTGAGTAACCAACAAGTATTCCTTTGTCCAGACGAGAGTCAAAATTTCCCATTCTGCCATCTTCTCTTTTGATGTGGCATTTGCTTCCAAAAACTCTGAAGTGTTTCACATTTGTTGGTATTCCTTTCCATAGCTTGTAGGGAGTTTTATCAGTGTTGTTTCTGAACATTACTCTATTTTGAATGTGAACTTTTGTATGCATTGCCTATGTCCAAAAAATATCTGTCAACTTTGAATCCATTATCATTGTTCGAGCCATTTCTTGTACTGTCCTATTCTTTCTTTAAACAACTCCATTATGTTGAGGTGTCCTAGCGACAGATAATTTCCTTTTTATTCCATGATTGTTGTAGCATTCCATAAATTCCTTTGAGGTGAATTCTCCGCCATTATCTAATCTTAAGCATTTGATTCTTGAATCTATCTCATTTCAACCATTTCCTTGTAGATATTGAAGTTTTCAAAACATTCTGACTTGTTCTTGAGAAAGAAAACAACAATCATTCTTGTATAATCATCAACTAATAACATATAGTATCTCTCACCGTTTAATCCTTTTGTTGTAGTTGGTCCAACTAGATCAGTATGAAAATTTCTAGTGGTTTTGTTATTGAATATTCCTTTGATTTGAACCTTGTCTTTGTTTTCTTTCCTTGTTGGCAATGCTTTCATAAAGTGTTGGTTGGTTTGGTTTCATGATCCGAGGCATTTCTCTAACTACTCTTTTGATGAGTTTGAAAAGGTTATCAAAATTCATGTGACCCATTCTTCTATGCCATAGCCAACTTTCATCTTCTTTTCCTAGACAACACATTTCATTTCCATTTTTTCTTAACACATATATGTTTGTTGAAGTTATTGCAGCTGTAGCGACCAATTTACCTGAACCTTCTTTTCTTATCTCACACTTTTGTGAATCGAAAGTAACTTTATGACCTTGGTCACACATTTGACTCACACTTAAAATATTATGTTTCATATCTTCTACTAGTAGAACATTTTCTGTCTTTTCATTCTTGTTCCCAATTCAGATTGTGTCTTTTCCAATGATTTTGTCTTAATCATCATTTTCGAAGGAGACTAATCCATCTCTTTCCTTTCGTAATGTAAGAAAATTGTCTCTATCACATGTCATGTGTTTTGAACATCCACTGTAAACATACCAACCATGTTTCTTCTCTTTAGCTTGTAGAGCGACTATGCATTCTTCATTGCTATATTGATCTTGCTTTCTTGTCCATGTCATTTTCTAAGGTTCTTGTTTGTGACTCTGTTGAGGTTCTTTAGGAGGGACTGTCATTCTGCAATTTTTGGCCATGTGTCCAAAATTGTTACATTTGTAACATTCCACCTCAGTGCTCAAAGATTCAAACCTGTTGTAGCTTCTTCTCTATGTTTCACTGGGTCTTCTTGAATAACACCTTTGTGTATGGCTCTCAAAGTAGTTATTGTTATTGTTGTTAGCTCTGCAATTTACAACTTTATGTCCAAAATTATTACATGCATAACATAAACCAAAAAATATAGTTTGATACCTGGTAGTTGAAGATCTTCTGAAAGGAGTTTCTCTTATGAATCTTTCTTCTTCTTGAGGCCTATCTATCTATTGTTGATTCAAAAATCTGAATCTTCACAGTGGAGGAGTGTCCCTGTAATCTTCCTTGTATATCTTTTATCCCCTTTGATTGTTTATGCATATATTTTTTTATTTGTTTCTTGCTCTATTGTTTTGGTGCTTGATCCCTTTTCTGTCTGATTGTATTCAAGTTCGGACTTGTCAAGATGAGATTTTTTACTGCTGATAATGTCATCCAGAACTTTTGAGCTATTCTGCATATTTTTCTTTTGAATATCCTTTCTTAGTGTGACAATCTCTGCTTCCAGGTTTCCAATGATCATGTCCTTTCCTTCTATTTGTTCTTTGAGTGCTTCTTCAATTCTTTTATCTTCTTCTATTTGAACCTTCAATTTTGTGATAATTTGTTCTAGTTCTTGAGTGTCTTTTCTCTTATCTAGTTCTGCTTGTAGTTTCTTGTTTTTCTTCTTTTCTCTTCTGATAACTTATCTGGCACTCATTAATTCTTCTCGGAAGTCAACTTCTGCCTCTTCAATGTCTTCTTCATATGCTTCTTCATATTCTTATTTGGAGTCTTCTTTATTAGAGTCTTCTACTGCCATGAATAGAACACTCCCTATTTCACTGTTACTGACTTCATCTTCATCTGATGATGAGATGTCTTCTTTGGTGCAAAAGATTTTCTTGAAAACTTTCTTTGTAGTTCTTTTACCTATATATGTTTGTCTTCCTTTTGAGTAACCTTCATAATTTCTCTTTTTCTTATGGGGACATTTGTTAACAAAATGACCAATACCATCATAATTAAAACAAATTAAAGGAAGCTTACCTCTATACCTACCGTTGGTTCCTTTGTTCAGTCTTTTGACGAAGTTGGCCACTTCTTCATCATCTTCTAAGACGTCGTTGTCGTTTCTATATTCTTCTTGTTCCTTTTTCTTTTTCTTTTCTCTTTTGGATGTTTTGAAGGCTTCTTCTTTTACATCTGGATTTTCCTGTTCAATTCTCATCTCATATGTTGTGAAGGTTCCATGCATTTCGTCCATGCTTATTGAGTTTGAATCTGATCTTTCTTCTAGTGTTGATATCTTAGGGTTGAATCTCATAGGAAGAGTTCTTAGTACCTTTTGAACAATTATAGTTTCTTCGATTTCTTCTCTGAATCCTATGATTGCATTCACTGTTTCATCGACTCATAAGAAGTAGACTACGATATCTTCATCTTCCTTCATTTTTAGTTGTTCGAACTAACCTCTGTAAGTTTGAAGATTTGTTGCTTTGACTTTTGAATCTCCTTCATAAATATTTTGAAGCTTGTCCCAAATCTCTTTACCAGATTTACAATGTGCAACTTTGGTGAATACCGTATCACTAAGACCATTCAAAAGTGCATTTTTGGCTTTGGAATTATACTCACCGAGTTTCACTACTTTGTCATTTTTTGGTGGAACTGTTGGTGCTATGTATCCTTCTACAATTGATTGTCAAACCTGAAATCTTTGTGCCTGTATATATCTATTCATACTTATGCTCCAAAAAGCATACTTATGTCCATAAAAATGTGGTATTCCATTTTTATACGAGTTGGTACTCTCCATGATCCACCTTTCAGTGGTTAAACTGATTTCTGAAGGACCCTTCTCTGATACCAATTGTTGGATTACTGAGAGGGGGGATGAATCAGTAATACTGTAATTATAATCATTTTTCTTCAAATATTATATCAATGTAGAATTATTATCCAATAATGAGAAGTAAGAAATAAACAATCACACGCATACACAATACATCGGTGTTTTACGTGGAAACCCAAATTGGGAGAAAACCATGGAATGTTTTTTCTTATATGTCTTGAAGAATTACATTCATTGGAAGCACCAAATTCCTTTGTTTTCCAGCTACAACTGGAAGCATGCTCCAACCCTCTAGTTTCTCAGGCTACAATCTGAGGGAAGCTCTAACTCCCCAATTCTATGGCTACAACTAGAAGGAGGCTACAACCCCCTATGTTCTTTGTCTACAACTAGAATGTGGCTACAACCACCTGTCCTTGCCATATCCTGCCACCCTGAAGTAGAAGTAGAATGATGGAACCACTGTCACACTATCATTATGAGATATATCACTGTAAACTTGTTGTTAAGCCCTAATATTGGCTCATTACCACTTAATTGGGGCATATTAGATTAGTAATGTTATTTTATTTATGTTGGCTTAGGCCATTAGTTGTGATTTATATTAGTAATGCTATTTTATTTATGTCGTCTTTACGCCATTAAAACCTCCTAGTCTCCTATATATACTAAGGAGACATTTTCATTTTGAATCATCTTGTACTTGAACATTTAAGTGGGGTAAAAGGAGGTTGCCCCCTCAAAGAGGCTTATTATCTGATATTATCTCTTTTTCAAGGCGTTGAGTACTTTTCTTGAGGTTTTTCTATGCTATATTGATGTTTGGTTCTTAACATATGGTATCAGAGCTCAAGGTCTTGGGGTTTCGCTGCTACATCTGAGACACCGTGGCATTTTCGCTATAACTTTTTTTCTACAAAGTTTCAGAAGGAACCAATTAAAGGGTTTTTATTCGACGGATCAAGGTACGTTCGGTTCAAAATTTAGCTCTTGAGGCCTTATACTTTCGGAGATACAGCCTATACAATATAGGGTTATGGAATCATCCTGAAATGAGTCATTGAGGAATTTTCGCTATAAAATTTTTTTTGTAACGTTTCAGACCCTGAAATCTGGGGTACATTTATAGAAATTAGTTTTTTATCTATGTTAAAAATTTCATCTTCTGGGTCTTCTTAAATTTGTAGATACACCTTGTGTAAGATAGGGTATCTGACTAGTCCTATTGGCTAGTCTCAAGAAGGTGTTCCAGGTAAAACAAGCATAACTTCTTGCTGGAGTATCCAAATTGAGTGGGACT
>ML787801.1:18794-31540 GCA_009831015.1 Picea engelmannii | reverse complement strand
ACCAGAAATAGAATGACATGTACTATCCATATAGAATAGTATTACCTTCAAATATAGCAAAAATAATATCGTTATCCATCAAACAAACTTGGGTCCATTACCCAAACCTGGGTTCTCCAACTTCACATGGTCATAACTCTCTAGCTGTGAGGCGTTATGTGACGTTATACATACCACCAGAAATGGAATGACAAGAACTATCCATCTAGGATAGTGTCCCTGAAAAATTCATTGTCCTTCATCTCATTATTCCACAATTAATCATGGGTTCTCTTACTCTGCAAAGCGTCTTCCCGTGAGGGATTTCACCATAAGGGGACCACTTTGGAGTTCATCCATATTTACTTCTTATCAACCATGACAAACAAATAATGAGTCATATTTACATCAAACAATATTGGGTCCATTACCCAAAACTTTGTGTTACAAGGATTTCTTCAAGGGTTGACATCAATGACAACCAACCTTAATCAACAAGGTGATAGGATGATTATGAACCTATAATCCAAGCTTGTTGACTATATCCACTGCTATTAACCTAAAGGAATAGCAATTCCTTTAGATTCCATAGAAATAACACACCATCCAAAAAATAACACAAATAGTTTCTATGGGAAACCATTACGGGTGAAAACCCATCTAAAAGGTGAGGTTTCTCTACTCTCTTTTTTTCGGTGTGAAAATAATGCAAGTACAAAGAAGAAGAAACTCTCTATGGAGTTACTTAAGACTTGTGGCATGTTAGGTTTCTCCAGAACATTAAACCCCTCTATTATGTTATCTAATTTACCACTCCTATTTTTTCTTCTCTTCTATGGAACAAAATACAATAACATAGAATGAAACCCCTTCTTCCCCTAGAGACACAATATTTAACATAGCCCAATAGTTGTATAGGGTTAAGTTTTTGACTTCTTCATCCCTCAATTGAGGTAAAGTTTTAGAACTTCTAGAATATTCTTGAAATTTCTCATGTGGCTAGCCCCATTGATGATTAATGGGGGTTGACATGACATCCTCTCATACCATGGTGTTAAAGAAAGATTTTCCTCACCCTGTGCAAATTTTCTTAGGACTTTTTTATTTCCCTATGTAGAATTGAAGTCCCTTTTTGTAGTTCCCAGAGCTAAAAATAATATTTTACACATATACATGCTCTAACTATTATACAACATGCATATACGTAGGGTTCACCATTACAACCCACGTACATTGGGTTTGTGCCCAAAATTAAAAAATGGTGTCGGAAAAGAGGAGAAGAATTCAACTTTGAGAGCAAAGTTAGTCTAAAGAAATTATTCACTTCATATTGACTTTGAATCCCTTTATCCTTTTAAGTCTGAACACATTGTTCATCCCCCAATCTCTTCCCTACTTGATTGAGAACCTCATTGCCTCTCTTATATGATCTTGGATTTGGTGGAGGATTGAAGTGGTGGAGGCCCAGCTGGAAGGGACTTAGTTTCTAGGTTCCCAACTGTGTCGACACAAAAGTTTGTCATTCATACACTTCTTCTGATTACATTTTCATAGAAATACTCTTTTCGCGTCCAATTAATGTCTTGCAAATATTGGAATTGTTATTCCATGGGCATATTTGTTATCAATATTGATGGATTATGCTATTGAATGTGCCATATTTATATAGTATCACCATATTCTTGTGTATCTTGGTTGTCGAGGACAAGTTACAGGTGTATTTCTTTAAGTCAAGTGCTCAATGGTGGAATTCATTGAACGTCTAGGCGAGGTAGGCCCTTTATCTTGTCTTGTTAGCATATTTGTTTATATAGCATACTTGATATTAGAGTTGATTTATGTAGTCATTTTCGTCTATTGTGGTTTACCCCATGCCATAGACAAATTTTCCTCGTAAAAGAATTAGATACCATACTAGGGAAGGAATCTTGTTTTCAGGGTTTGGAGTGTTTTTCTCCTTTGATTGCTTTCATTTATATTGAGTTTCTTGTCGTCCGATTTCTTGACAACCTCTGTTCATTATGAGTCTGAGTTTCTTAGCCTTATCCTTAACCTGGCAGTGTTTCAATACATATACGCGGGTTTTTTCCTGACAATCACATACATACATGTGTTTTCATTCTGTAGGAATCTTATATACACGTTTTTCCCCTGAACAGTTGTGTACATCAGTCTTGTATGCTTGGTTGCTGATTTTGATGTTTGATGGGTAAGGTTTGATGGTTGTTGAGTCTTTTTAGGTCTCTATTATGACTGTTCAGTTACTGTGGAGTGATAGGAAACCTTTCTTTGGTTGAAGTTTTGGGTGGTTCCTTTCTCATAATCCTTTTGATTGATTGTACTTGCATCTTGGGTTGGGTGTTTGCTTCTTGATATACTTCTTAGTTTGTCTCTGTTTACATATATTAGAATCTTTATATCAAGTTGTTATTCAGTCCTTGCATTTTCATTCTTTAATATTGAAAATACAAAAATAATAAACATTTTGCATTGTTGGCATTTGATCTTTTTGGGTTCTTATCATTGATCTTAGTACATATATGTAAAGATTGCATCTTATTTTGAATTGCAGAATGTTCACGGGTGAAATTGACCGTCCGTCAACTGGGAGAGTGGAACCGGTCCGGGGTTGTCTAAATAACCCAATACATTTGGAATGGACCACCGTGACGAGTTTAACGGCTCCGTTGGCCACTCTAAGGTATTCTAAGAAAACCAAAGAGAGAATTGATCTGAGCTAAATAATCTAACTAAACTAAATGAAACAAATCAAACTATAACTAAATACAAGAAACTAACTAAAATAAAGGAAACTAGAAACTAATAAAACAAGGAAAAGGAACTAACATACTAAATACTAATCATTCTATACAATCCACTAATTACTATTGTAATAACTCAAATCAACTACCTAATTATTAGCTGCAATATTTCTTATTCACAAATGTACACTATGAACAACCTATAGATTTGATTAAAACCTGCAAAACTCATGTATATTCTACCCTAAGACAGACAGGAATCTCTTTTTGATTTTTATGTTTTATGAAAAAGAAATAAAAACTAATGAAATTAAACAATCTAATATGTTTACTGAAATTAAACAATCTAATATAAATCTAATTAAACTTATATCTAAATTAAACTACTTAATGAAATAGTAAACAATATACTAGTTGACCTGGAAACGCTCCAACTCTACCCTATGTAGGATGACTTCTTAAGATGGTTGGAGGAAGAAATTCACACCGTTTAGTCCTTAAGATTTTCTTAAATGATCAGTTGTGCTGCTTCTTGAAGTGTTTTACAGGACAAACAAGACATAAAAGAAAATCATAACAATCTTCTGATGATAAATCTTTGCGATAAGGGAAACCTATTTTGCAGAAAACTTATATAACAATTCAATCTATGAAGAAGACAACGCTATCATTCAAAAAATGAATCAACAACTGTTATGTCTTTTATCTATTTGGAAGAGACAAGATATGGATAACATTAGTAAAATTATATCATTTGCATTTGATTTAGATAGCTAAAGTAGTCGTAAACCATAAGCAAAGTTATATAAAAAACTTGAAACAAAGTGTTGATATATTGAAAAGCAAAAGCTATGACAAAACATCAATTATGCTCCAGTTTGTATCAGAATTACATATCCTTGTTCTCCCACAACTGAGGATGATGATTATTACAAAAATCATAAGTATATATAGGTTTCTTCACAAGGTAAAACTTCCTTGTGGATAATCTCAAATAGTTTTACACAATCTGGGAGATATCCCAAAATCATCTAAACTAAGAAAATAAAATGCAAGTAGAATTTGTAAGACATCCCCTAATTGCTCATCATATCTATTGCCAATTCGAATTTCCCTGCAATAGAACACAAAGATCAAATTAGAAGGATATTTTATTAGGAAAACAATAAAAAATTGACTTTACAGACTTAGCTACAGAATCATCTGATTCTGTAGCTAGTCAAAAATAGCAAACAGGACCAAATCTCAATCAAATCGAATCATATTTTAATAATCCTCAAAAACGAATTGCTAAAAATTCAAGTGAAATTATCATTTAAATAAAATCCTATCAAAATAAATGTAATCGGAACAGAGTAAAGAATGCTCTGTTTTTAGTTATCATAAAATCGGGGCAAATAATAATCATACTGTTTCATATCCAAATGCAATTACAAGCCAATCATATGATGTAATCCAAGATATATATGATAATAATCGATCCTTATCACAATCGATTGGTTACAATTGTGTGAAATTCATATCGTTTTATTCAATTCTCAAAATGAACAGGCTGTTGCAATCAAAATGGGACATATCCATTAAAATTTGTTTTAGAATACTGTTGTTGAGTATTGCATAGTGAACAAACATGACAAAAATAATGATCATAACCATCGTTGACTCATTATAGTCATAGCAATAAATCAATATCGTTCAATTAAATGCACAGATAGGTAAATCGTTTAGAACAGAATCAGACTGAATGAGTAACAATCAAACGCATTTCGTTATTGATCACCACATAGTCAACAGACAGGGTCTTGATAGAGTCAACAAAATCCATAATATAAACCAGGAAAATAACCGAAATGAATAAGGCTGAATTTAATTATAGACGCAAATCGTAAGACTTGGATACGATCAATTCATTCCTCAAATCGAATTCAAACGATATATTTGTTACAATCGAATACAGTCCAAATTGAGTCAGTTGGGTATAACAGCCACTATTCATATCTATTCGTAATTTGATTATGTAACAAAATGATATTCGAATTGGTTCGAACATAGAATATACAATCACAACAGCTAACCAATTTTCCCATCATATCGCACAAGATATTACCAAATCGAAAAGAGATATTAACTGTGTTCCAAGATTAGGATACCAAAATAACCTGTGTTTAGAAAAGATATCAATAACAGAGTATTCAAATCAAGTCCAATCATGATCAATCAAATTAAATCTAATCAAAACCAATCCAAGAATTAATTAACAAAACTTATATACAACAAATGCATGACAGAGCAGGTCAACAATGTACACGGAGTTTATGAACGTGCCCTATAAATGAGTGAAAGTTATACCAGCGAGATTGTTGAGGCTATGCCAATTTGGAATTGACAATTGTCGTGGCTAACTCAACATTCTTGTTCGTTGCTTCTTGTCATAGGGTTCCACCTTCGCGTTACGACCAGTGAGCTTTGCCACTTGGTTTTCCAAATCACGGATTCTAGATTGCAACATCGGCACATCCAAGTAGTATCTCTCCAACTATAACCCACATTGATCGCAAGGTGGAACAACAGGTTGAGCAGAAGGGGGTTTCGATGATTCACCGAGGGTTCTACGAGGTAGTTCAATGCCAGGGAACTTAGGATCATCCCATAGACAAGGTGGTAAATTCTTGACAAAATCATATGCAGGATTGTCACACAAACCTTCCGAGTAAGGATACTCATCGGCGAGAAAACGCTCAATCTCTGAATCAAAGTCTTCGCTAACCACGATAGGCTCAGAGTTGGCAGGGGGTTTAGGTCTATTTCTCGCCATGGGAGAGATTAAGAGAGCATTTTTCTTTCCTTTAGCATTAGTTCTAGCTTTAGGTTTTTTGGTTGCGGGTTTAACAATTTCAACCTGTTTAGTCACAGCCATAGGCAAATTCGTAGGTGGGTCGGGTAGAGGTTTGGGTAGCAAAACACTGTAAGGCACAGGGAGAATAGGATGGGTTTCGGCCACCATAGGTTTATCAACCTACGGAGGGTTTGATTCTTCAAAGCCATTACGACTGAGAAAATCATCCCAACAATCACGTCGTAACCCCAACTCATAAACCATAATCATTTTAATCAACCCCAAATGGAAGAGGCTGGTATCATCCTGGTTACACTTGTACCTTTTATCCATCTTGAACAAACTTCTATGCAGGTAGTGGGGCATACTAAGTTCGAAACCCATAAAAACCATCAATAGACGAAGGTGAAACAAGAGAACGAACCCGTACCTGCCCTCACAAGTAATGAATTGCTTAATTATCATTAGGAGATCATACCAGCGTGGTTTTAACATTTTTGCAGGCAAGCCTTTGTCGCAGGAGTTCATCGTTCGAGACTGGAATAACAATGTCCACGGGACATCATCCACCTTGCAACTTTTGGACCACTTCTGTCCCGTAACAGGTAGGCTGGTTTCTGAGCTAAGAAACTGTTCATTAATTTCAAGTTGCACATCTCCAACTTTGGCTCGGCAGCCATTGACTGATAACGCAAATTGTCGAGCCACACTAGGGTTATGGCCATCGAATTTCCTTATGAACGAGAGCCATCCGAATTTTTCCAAGTCGCTATAAGCACCATCAAACATCATCAATGTTGGGCACCCATTGGGCTCAGCCCTTACGACTGGAGCCATGGATTCTCTGCATAATAGGGTTTGAACCGAACAAAACAATGCACAGGGTCGGAAAAAAAGGTTACGGCTAACAGTTGCAGTGCTCAAAGAGGCAAGGATTAATTGTATGCGTGCGAAGGTGGTGGGATTACCACCACCATGAAGTGTATTAATGACTGAGTACAACATTGTTCCATCCATAATCATAACGTTTAATCCATATGAATCGGCCAACCAAATAGTTTGGGCGGTGGTCAATGTATCAACTCACCATAGTATATATTACATCAATGCGCCATACCATAAGTTAAAACCATTCAATCGAAACCCATAAAACAACATACCAAGCAATGATCCAACCCAACGTTAATCCAATCGTGTCATCGTATAAGTTCAGACTTATTAAATCAAACCAAAAGTTCACCCGATCGAGATTTATAATTCAAACCTTTGCCATGCAAATCGAAACTCATGAATTGATCATGCACTCACAACATAGTTATAATCAAAGTTTTACGAAACATTATGACCAAAGACTTTGTAAAATTGATAAGTCAAAGGTTTAAAACAATAAGGATCACATCGTATAAAACCAACATCAAGCATGACCCTTGTAGAATTAAACGTAGCCAATAAATGTGCATGCTCAATGGATTATTAATTAAACAAATCCAAATGCGCAATCAAGGCGAATGGGCATATTTTAAAAATCGTTCATAGTCATACAATAAACTAATGGTAAAGTGTCTTTCAGAAAATCAATAAAAGACTACGACAGTCCAAACAATCAATGGAGGAGTTTTCACACTTTCAGTTGTGAAAACTGAATCGAAATCAAATTGCAATTGTCGCAAGAAATGAAACGAATGTCTAGTTGCAAAATGCGACGATGACTTGTTGATTTAGAAGACAATTAGGTGTAGGCATCTTTTTTAGGGAAATTAAAAAAAATTGAATTGGCTGCCAACAATGGCGACACACTGGGCGAAGCAGTTATCTCTGTCAAAAGAAACAAATTCAGATTAGAACAACAAAGAAAAATTCGACTTAAAACAACAATCAGAAAAATCGTACTAACATCATCATCTACTATTTTTTCCAGCGATGTTTTAAAAGATGCAAACCAATAACAGTCTTAAAGATCAACAAGTCATGATTTTTATGATAAAATCTTCAATAATGTTGGCATGGCCACTGCTGCTAGCAAGCGTCCATAGCCTCGATAGGGTTTCCATTTAACCCACTCGAACGTCCATATCCTATCACAAAGTTCTAGATCAGCATAAAGGACTTTTCAAAGAGGTTTCTTATAATTTTACAGATTTTCATTTACCTGACATTGCTTCGCTACCAGCAGACCTGTTCAGTACCCCGACAAAGTTGTCTTGGCACCATGCTTGCATTGACCCGCTGCCAGCAGACCTGTTCAGTATCCCAGCGGGTTTACAAACACTTCCCACAACTCATATTAATATTTTTATCTTATTCTTCTTTTATAGATAGCTGAGCGGGGTGACGCTAAAAAATCTTGATATTTTCTCATATTTTTTTAGACCTCATCAGAATTTTTTAGCACTGTCCTTTATTCAGCTCCAGAAATGTTTTATTTCTAAAACAACTTACTTTGATAGGGAGATATCCTTTTGAGTCATTCCTTTACGAAAAAGGGATAGCGTAAAAAGATAAAGATAATCATAACAAACTTCACTCAGAGATTGAAATAGTACACTTCTTTCAAACAACAAAATTTTCCAACATCATTTTCATTTTTTATAAATATATCATTTATGTTCGTACAAATTTTCAGAAGTTATTTCAGTGAAGAAATTTTCTTATAGTCTTTGTCTGAATGGCTCAGTGCACAAGTATGCATATGTTTCAAACACACCAACTGATCAATCAAATCAAAATAAAAAACGAAAACAAAGGAAAAAATAAAAATAAAGGAAATATTTACATAATATACAAGGATAGAAGTCAGGCAAAGTATATTTTCAGTGCTTGGCCATTCATCGGACAGGTGTCAAGCTGTCCTTCAAGATTCTGCAAATGAAAGGAACTAGGACCCAACTTTTCAGCAATAAAAAATGGCCCAAGCCACAAATTTTGAAATTTAGTGTGTTCACTCTTCCCTTCATGTGGTTTGTCCCACTTTAAGACGAGATCGCCAACTTCAAAATTTCTATTAGAAGCAGAATTAGAATCGAACCAACTTTTAATCAATTGTTGATGTTGATCTAATTTATGCTTGGCTCGGGTTCTTACTTCTTCTAACTTCATCAGAGCATTGATACAACTTTCTAAAGAGGGACATTCTTCTTCTTGAACCTTTTGTGACAATTGGAGCGAAGGAAGAAGAACATGAGGAGGTAAAATGGATTCTCTTCCATAAACGAGAAAAAAGGGGGAATTACCTATAGCGACTTTGGGTGTTACCCTATCAGCCCACAATGCATTCAGCAGTGCATTGTGCCAGTTCTTGTGATTTTCAGCCACGGTTCTCTTGATAATTTTGATCAAGTTCTTGTTTGTTGATTCTTCTAAGTCGTTACCTTGGGGGTAGTAACTCGTGGAATACTTAAGCTTTATTCCTTTTTCTAAGGCGAACTCACTCATCTCAAGAGAGGAAAAGTATGAAGCGTTATCAAAGACTAGACAATCAGGGATACCAAAATGGGTGATGATATGCGAGTTTAGAAAGGCGATCACCTGACTTGTGTTAACAGTTCTTAGCGCGGCGGCTTCAGACCATCGAGTGAAATAATTAGTGGCTATCACAATGTATTTTTGTTGTTGTGAGGATGGAGGGTTAATAGGACCAATGATATCAAGGCCCCATTGCTGGAAAGGAGAATCGACTGTAATAGGCTGCAAGGGAAAGGCTGGTTTTTGCAATCTCCCTGACGCTTTTTGACAAATGATACATTTACGGCACAAGGCGTGAGCGTATCTAAAAAGCGTTGGCCAATAATAAATGGCTCTTAAGACTTTATGAGCAGTGGTATCACCACCGAAGTGACCACCAGCTTCTCCTGCATGCAACTCAAGCAAGACTTTCTCTGCTTCGTCCTTCTCAAGACAATGCATCAGTACACCATCAAAATTCTGACGAAACAGTATACCATTCACTAGATGAAAGGAGGCAGAACTTAGTCTCAATTCTCTTCTCTTGGGAGGGTCAAGGTGACAGGGTGCTGAACCATGTTCAATATAGTGTCTAATATCGTCGTACCAAGGACTCACTAGGTTTTGTGTGCAACAAATCAAACACTGATCATGACGTTCTAGGTCCGACGTATCATTATCTTCTTGGTGTTCAGTTTCTGAATCAACTACCAACTTACACAACCCTTGACCTCTCACGATTTGGGCTGGAGTGATTTCTAAGTCATACTCCTGCAAGGAGGTGACCCAGTTGGATCTTTTCTCTCCTAACTCCTTTTGCACTAACAAGTTCCTAATGGCAGGGTAGGGGACAATGACCTTGGTCCTTGACTTCAAAAGATAAGACCGGAAATGCTTAACTGCCTTGAAGACAGCATAGGCTTTCCGATCAACCGTTGGGTAGTTAAGTTCAACACCTTTGAAAGCAGAGCTCATAAAGGCAATGGGTACTTCGTTGTTCTCGACATTCTTCTGAGTTAGAACCGCGGCATAGGAACGATCAGAGGTAAAAGTATAGAGTGTAAATTCTTGAGAGAAATCAGGGCTCATGAGAGTCGGAGCATCAATTATAGCCTTCTTTATATCGTTAAAAGATTGGTTTTCAGTGGTACCCCAGTGATATTGGGTGTCCTTTATCAGGTTCTGGAGAGGCCTGACCATTTCGGAGAAACTGGGGACAAATCTTCTCACGAAGTTAATCTGGACTGGGAAGGACTGCATGGATTTCTTGGAAGTAGGTGGAGGAAGTTTAGTGATGACTTGGGTCCTCTCGGGGTCAATAATCATTCCATCTCTAGACACAATGAATCCTAGTAATTTACCCTGTTCTACTACAAAGATGGACTTCTTGGGATTCAAAGAGATGACGAATTTACGACATCGTAGTAGAACGGCTCGTAAGTGAGCTAGATGATCGTTTTTGTTTTTAGAATAAACGGTTACATCATCTAAGTAGACTACTACGGAGTGATTGATCAAGCCTCGTAAAGCAATATCCATTGCTCTATGAAAGGTAGCACCAACATTAATCAATCCGAAAGGCATTTTGTGATAAGCATAAGTGCCCCATGGGGTACGGAAGGTAGTTTTTAATTGGTCTGACAGAGACATCAAGACTTGGTTGTATCCAGAGAAACCATCTAGTAAAGATAGCCTCTCGGAACCAAATACTTGTTGCAAGATCTGTTCCATGGGAGGGACAGGATAATTATCTTTATCAGATGCCTTGTTGAGGTTTCGGAAATCGACACAAAGTCAAATTTCCCCATTTTTCTTCCGCACTGGGACGAGGTTGGATACCCATTGAGAGTGTCTAACAGGAAAAATTATTTTATCACTTAGGAGTTTATTCAATTCTTTTTGTACGGTCGGTTCTAGCTTAGGATGCATTTTCCTCAGTTTCTGTTGGAAAGGCAAGGTTTGAGGCTTCATTGGGATGACATGTTGTATAATATTAGTATCAAATGTCTTAAGATCATCGTAATTCCAAGAAAAGACATCCTTGAACTCTTTAAATAGTTTAACAAAAGCAGCTTTTTCTTGTCTAGAACATCCCAAGCCTAAGTTGATACACTTAGGATTTTCACTAGTACCTAAATTGACTTTTTCATAAGACAATGAGGAACTGTTGGTTTTGCAATTGACCGTCTTTTTAAATTTATCTTCAAAATCATAAAAATTTTCTAGTCTAGCAACAGATTTGGGTAAGGAATTTACCATGTCCGATAGAGCTTCAGGAGATTTCGGATTAGGTATTACCGTAAAGTCATGCAAATTGTCGTCGTGCATTTGTTCATCTATCACAACATCTTGGAAGGCTTCTTCCATGTGCATAAAGTTAATGATCTATTGATCATCATCAAATACTCTCCAGTTCGGGATATTGTCTGGAACAGATGGTCGAAACAATAGCTCCACGGAGAATGCGTTTGGGGATAAACCTTCTGCAAGAAGAAGTTTAGAAGCAACATTAGCTAGTAGATCTGCTTCGATATTATTAGATCTAGGAATGGAATTTATATTAAAAGAAGAAAATTTGTTCATTAAACTCCATACCTCAGACTGATAACATTTGAGATGCAGGGTAAGACAATGTATAGAATTTCTTACCTGTCTAACCACTATCTCTAAGTCGCCGAATACAACTAGATTTTGAATGTGCATGTCTAAGGCTTTTCTGAGACCTTGTAATAAAGCCTCATATTCTGCGATGTTGTTAGTACATTCAAATCCTAGCCTACAAGCCAATAATGTTTTATTACCTGCCGGATCAATAATGATGCAGCCTGCACCAGCTCCTTCTTTTGACTTGGAACCGTCGAAATATGAAGACCAAATTTGATTTCCATCGGGTTCACAGGCTTGTTGGATAGAAGCTGTTGGTTGCGTACATGCTAAGATCTCGGACTGTTGTTCTGGATTGTTGATAGGTGCAATTTCAGCCATGAAATTTCTGAAGTAGGTGTCCATACCTTGGACTTCAGGTGAATCAGTCGGAGGTGTATATGGTTCATTAGGATCATTCAAGTCTGTTATCGTGAACTTGAGGTAATGCTCATGATTCACCCTGATCTTGTTAGGCTTGTCATTTTCTGGAAGCCATAAGTGAGACCAGTCTGTTGCGAAGTAACCATGTAGCTGCTCCGACCAGTCCCTGCTCAAAAACATACCATACACTTATGGAATATCCAACACAATTATATCAATAACCTGATGAACCTTTGGGTTAGACGATAATCTAATCAATACATTTTTTAGTTCACCTATAACTTTAACATCTGTTCGATCAAGTTGTATGATTTTCAAAGAATATGGTTCGACTTCAGCATTAATCTTTTGGCAAACTGACCAAGGCATCATGTTTGACGATGCTCCTGATTCAACCATACAATTATGCACATTCCTATTGAAGATTTCGAAAGTTAAAAGAAAAGGAGGAACATTCTTGCGAGTATTTAGAGTGGTAGCTTGTGTTTTATTACTCGCAGTTTCTAAGACTACTTTATCTGAATTATTTACACTATTTACATTACTTACAGGAGTTATAGGAAGGCTTCCTTTATCTTGAGGATCAGGATTGTTTTTAGGGGAAGTCTTCTGCGGAACTTTGCTTTGCACAACCTTATTACCGTTTGAATTACCATTCTTGCCATTGTCTAAAATATTTTGCAACATCTTCTGTAACAAAA
>ML787801.1:2193-18744 GCA_009831015.1 Picea engelmannii | reverse complement strand
CCGTTTGAATTACCATTCTTGCCATTGTCTAAAATATTTTGCAACATCTTCTGTAACAAAAATGGAAATTTCAACAATTCATAAATAGAAATGTTAGCCCGTAATTTCTTAAGATCTTCAACAACATCATAATCTATTTTAGGGCTAGCATTACTCTGTTTAGTTTCTACTGATTTAGATGGCTTTGGAGGTAGAGTTGTAGTGTTATCGGCAGGAGGTTTGTTTGCGGTCTTGCTCCTAGTATTGTAAGGGTGCACAGTCTCAAAGTTAGCTTGGAAGATACTATCAGAGAGGTGACCAAAGATATTTGGAGAAGACTCTTCTTCTTGGGTTGTTTCCTGCTCGACCTCCTCTTGAGGAATGTGAGGAGGGATCAAGTCATCTTGGGCTCCTAGAATTGTTTGTAGAGCACATTGCAAACTTTCTAGGTTCAAGCCTTCAGGGTTTAGATTAGGCCAGTTTTGGGGAAAAGGCTTTCGGAAAGGAGGTTTGTAGGGTCCTTTACTCGAAGAGGCTTCCTCGGTTGAACTTTTTAAATCGATAACTTGATTAGATAGTTTCTGTACAACTTTGGTTAAATTTTCCAAATCAGAATTTTCGGATTGTGTCTTGTTTTGTGTAGGTCTGGGGAGAATTTCAATCTTCTTCTTGGAAGAAGAAACAGTCTCAGCTTCGTTGCTAGAAGAGTCTTTAAGGCTGAGTATGTATTTTTCAATTTGCGTAGCCTCTTCAAAGGCTTCTAACAATGTGGCCTTTTTGGATCTTTTCACCCAAATAGCTATACTTTGATGTAGAGCTTTGGTGTAGTAAGCTATTACAAGACTCTCATCAAGCATAGAGTCTACAGGGATTCTATTCTTAAGTCTTAAAAATCTTTGATTAAAATATTTAACTTTTTCTTTTGCATTCATTTTTAAGTTTGAAAGATCCATGACTAAGACTTCCGGAGGTTTGCCATCTCCGAATTTTTCCAAAAAACATGACTCAAACTTTTCCCAAGACACTATAGTGTGAGGCTGTTGGGCAAAGTACCAAGTGGATGCATTACCCTCAAAGGTGTAAGGAAACAAACTACAGACAACATCTTCATGTTCAACGTTACGGAGTCTGATGGCTAACATAAATTTTTTGATATGATCTTCAGCTATCTATTTTGAATCAGGATCAAACTTAGGAAGCCATTTCTCCGGGTGCTTAGGTAAAGGATGTTGGTCTCCAGGTACAACTATGGCATCATGGTCCAACCAAGGTCTAGTAGGGTTGTTCTGATTTGCCATTGGGGTAGTGGGTGTAGAAGGCTGAGAAGGTGATTTTCCTTCGTCAGAAGAGGATTCTCCCTCAGAAGAAGAAGGATATGAGGGAGGTGGTGAAGGAGGTATCCCAGATCCTCCTGCAGCAGGATTTGTGTTTGGATTTGTAGGATTCACAGTAAGGTCTATATCACCTAGTTGTTCTCTGACTTCAGAGAAGTCTAAAGGTTGACCCCACGGGCGATTTGGTTGCCTAAGACTAGCAAAGGATTTATGCGATCTAATAAGAGATTGTCTAAAAATTTCTTGTATATCACCACCTGTAGGATTAGGGGTTGCTGGCTCAACTGTGATCTGCGGATCTTCGGTTGAAGTAGTTGTTGTTTGAGGGGGGATACTATCGAATGAACGACTTCTAGTCACTATAGGGGAGCGATTAGGGGGGGGAGGAGTCTTGCGACCACCTCATGCCATTAATTAAGTTCAGGCCCTCCTTCTAGCGCCATTTGTTGACGGGTGAAATTGACCGTCCGTCAACTGGGAGAGTGGAACCGGTCCGGGGTTGTCTAAATAACCCAAGCCGTTTGGAATAGACCACCCTGACGAGTTTAATGGCTCCGTTGTCCGCTCTAAGGTATTCTAAGAAAACCAAAGAGAGAATTGATCTGAGCTAAATAATCTAACTAAACTAAATGAAACAAATCAAACTATAACTAAATACAAGAAACTAACTAAAATAAAGGAAACTAGAAACTAATAAAACAAGGAAAAGGAACTAACATACTAAATACTAATCATTCTATACAATCCACTAATTACTATTGTAATAACTCAAATCAACTACCTAATTATCAGCTGCAATATTTCTTATTCACAAATGTACACTATGAACAACCTACAGATTTGATTAAAACCTGCAAAACTCATGTATATTCTGCCCCAAGACAGACACGAATCTCTTTTTGATTTTTATGTTTTATGAAAAATAAATAAAAACTACTGAAATTAAACAATCTAATATGTTTACTGAAATTAAACAATCTAATATAAATCTAATTAAACTTATATCTAAATTAAACTACTTAATGAAACAGTAAACAATATACTAGTTGACCTGGAAATGCTCCAAGTCTGCCCTGTGTAAGATGACTTCTTAAGCTGGTTGGAGGAATAAATTCACACCGTTTAGTCCTTAAGATTTTCGTAAATGATCAGCTGTGCTGCTTCTTGAAGTGTTTTACAGGACAAACAAGACATAAAAGAAAATCATAATAATCTTCTGATGATAAATCTCTGCGATAAGGGAAACCTATTATGCAGAAAACTTATATAACAATTCAATCTATGAAGAAGACAAAGATATCATTCAAAAAATGAATCAACAACTGTTATGTCTTTTATCTATTTGGAAGAGACAAGATATGGATAACATTAGTAAAATTATATCATTTGCATTTGATTTAGATAGCTAAAGTAGTCGTAAACCATAAGCAAAGTGATATACAAAACTTAAAACAAAGTGTTGATATATTGAAAAGAAAAAGCTATGACAAAACATCAATTCTGCTCCAGTTTGTATCAGAATTACATATCCTTGTTCTCCCACAACTGAGGATGATGATTATTACAAAAATAATAAGTATATATAGGTTTCTTCACAAGGTAAAACTTCCTTGTGGATAATCTCAAATAGTTTTACACAATCTGGGAGATATCCCAAAATCATCTAAACTAAGGAAATAAAATGCAAGTAGAATCTGTAAGACATCCCCTAACTGCTCATCATATCTATTGCCAATTCGAATTTTCCTGCAATAGAACACAAAGATCAAATTAGAAGGATATTTTATTAGGAAAACAATAAAAAATTGACTTTACAGACTTAGCTATAGAATCATCTGATTCTGTAGCTAGTCAAAAATAGCAAACAGGACCAGATCTCAATCAAATCGAATCATCTTTTAATAATCCTCAAAAATGAATTGCTAAAAATTCAAGTGAAATTATCATTTAAATCAAATCCTATCAAAATAAATGTAATCGAAATAGAGTAAAGAATGCTCTGTTTTTAGTTATCATAAAATCGGGGCAAATAATAATCATACTGTTTCGTATCCAAATGTAATTACAAGACAATCGTATGATGTAATCCAAGATAGATATGACAATAATCGATCCTTATCACAATCGATTGGTTACATTTGTGTGAAATTCATATCGTTTTATTCAATTGTCAAAATGAACAGGCTGTTGCAATCAAAACGGGACATATCCATAAAAATTTGTTTTAGAATACGGTTGTTGAGTATCGCATAGTGAACAGACATGAAAAAAATAATGATCATAACCATCGTTGACTCATTATAGTCATAGCAATAAATCGATATCGTTCAATTAAATGCACAGACAGGTAAATCGTTTAGAATGGAATCAGACTGAATGAGTAACAATCAAACGCATTTTGTTATTGATCACCACACAGTCAATAGACAGGGTCTCGATAGAGTCAACAAAATCCATAATATAAACTGGGCAAATAACTGAAATGAATAAGGCTGAGTTTAATTATAGACGCAAATCGTAAGACTTGGATATAATCAATTCATTCCTCAAATCGAATTCAAACGATATATTTGTTACAATCGAATACAGTCCAAATTGAGTCGGTTGGGTATAACAACCACTATTCATATCTATTCGTAATTTGATTATGTAACAAAATGATATTCGAATTGGTCCGAACATAGAATATACAATCACAACAGCTAACCAATTTGCCCATCATATCGCACAAGATATTACCAAATCGAAAAGAGATATTAACTGTGTTCCAAGATTAGGATACCAAAATAATCTGTGTTTAGAAAAGATATCAATAACAGAGTATTCAAATCAAATCCAATCATGATCAATCAAATTAAATCTAATCAAAACCAATCCAAGAATTAATTAACAAAACTTATATACAACAAATGCATGACAGAGCAGGTCAACAATGTACACAGAGTTTATGAATGTGCCCTATAAATGAGTGAAAGTTATACCAGCGAGATTGTTGAGGCTATGCCAATTTGGAATTGACGATTGTCATGGATGACTCGAAATTCTTGAACAGAATTGAACCAGTTGTTCGTTGCTTCTTGTCAGAGGGTTCCACCTTCGTGTTACGACCAGTGATCTTTGCCACTTGGTTTTCCAAATCACGGATTCTGGATTGCAACATCGGCACATCCAAGTAGTATCTCTCCAACCATAACCCACACTGATCGCAAGGTGGAACAACAGGTTGAGAAGAAGGGGGTTTATATGATTCACCGAGGGTTCTACGAGGTAGTTCAATGCCAGGGAACTTAGGATCATCCCGTAGACAAGGTGGTAAATTCTTGACAAAATCATATGTAGGCTTGTCACACAAGCCTTCCGAGTAAGGATACTCATCGGCGAGAAAATGATCAATATCTTAATCAGAGTCTTCGCTGACCACGATAGGCTCAGAGTTGGCAGGGGGTTAAGGTCTATTTCTCGCCATGCAAGAGATTAAGCGAGCGTTTTTCTTGCCTTTAGCATTAGTTCTAGCTTTAGGTTTTTTGGTTGCGGGTTTAGCAATTTCAACCTGTTTAGTCACAGCCATAGGCAAATTCGTAGGTGGGTCAGGTAGAGGTTTGGGTAGAAAAACGCTGTAAGGCACAGGGAGAATAGGCTGGGTTTCGGCCACCATAGGTTTATCAACCTGCGGAGGGTTTGATTCTTCAAAGCCATTACGACTGAGAAAATCATCCCAACAATCACGTCGTAACCCCAACTCATAAACCATAATCATTTTAATGAACCCCAAATCGAAGAGGCTGGTATCAGCCTGGTTACTCTTGTACCTTTTAGCCATCTTGAACAAACTTCTATGCAGGTAGTGGGGCATACTAAGTTCAAAACCCATAAAAACCATCAATAGACGAAGGTGAAACAAGAGAATGAACCCGTACCTGCCCTCACAAGTAATGAATTTCTTAATTATTATTAGGAGATCATACCAGCGTGGTTTTAACATGTTTGTAGGCAAGCCTTTGTCGCAGGAGTTCACCGTTCGAGACTGGAATAACAATGTCCACGGGACATCATCCACCTTGCAACTTTTGGACCACTTCTGTCCCGTAACAGGTAGGTTGGTTGCCGAGCTAAGAAGTTGTTCATTAATTTCAAGTTGCACATCTCCAACTTTGGCTCGGCAGCCATCGAATGATAACGCAAATTGCCGAGCCACACTAGGGTTATGGCCATCGAATTTCCTTATGAACGAGAGCCATCCAAATTTTTCCAAGTCGCTATAAGCACCATCAAACATCAACAATGCTTGGCACCCATTGGGCTCAGCCCTTACGACTGGAGCCATGGCTTCTCTGCATAGTAGGGTTTGAACCGAACAAAACAATTCACAGGGTCGAAAAAAAAGGTTATGGCTAATAGCTGCAGCGCTCAAAGAGGCAAGGATTAATTGTATGCGTGCGAAGGTGGTGGGATTACCACCGCCATGCAGTGTATTAATGACTAAGTACAGCACTATTCCATCCATAATCATAACGTTTAATCCATATGAATTGGCCAACCAAATAGTTTGGGTGGTGGTCAATGTATCAACTCACCATAGTATATATTACATCAATGCGCCATACCATAAGTTAAAACCATTCAATCGAAACCCATAAAACAACATACCAAGCAATGATCCAACCCAATGTTAATCCAATCGTGTCATTGTATAAGTTCAGACTTATTAAATCAAACCAAAAGTTCACCCGATCGAGATTTATAATTCAAACCTTTGCCATGCAAATTGAAACTCATGAATTGTTCATGTGCTCACAGCATAGTTATAATCAAAGTTTTACGAAACATTATGACCAAAGACTTTGTAAAATTGATAAGTCAAATTTTTAAAACAATAAGTATCACATCGTATAAAACCAACATCAATCATGACCCTTGTAGAATTAAATGTAGCCAATAAATTTGCATGCTCAATGGCTTATTAATCAAACAAATCCAAATGCGCAATCAAGGCTAATGGGCATAGTTTAAAAATCGTTCGTAGTCATACAATAAACTAATGGTAAAGTGTCTTTCAGAAAATCAATAAAAGACTGCGACAGTCCAAACAATCAATGGAGGAGTTTTCACACTTTCAGTTGTGAAAACTGAATCGAAATCAAATTGCAATTGTCGCAAGAAATGAAACGAATGTCTAGTTGCAAAATGCGATGATGACTTGTCGATTTAGAAGACAATTAGGTGTAGGCATCTTTTTTAGGGCAATTAAAAAAAATTGAATTGGCTGCCAACATAGAATTAAATTGAAAATTGCATTTTGAAAAGATTATCATTTATTGGGAATTGAAGTTAGGACTTTGCATTTTATTCATATTCATTTATTTTACTTGTTGACTCATAACATCACCAGTTTGATTACCACACATTTTTGAGTAAGAAAGGCCACTAAAAGCAATGCTAATAAAATTAAAATTGATTAGAAACAATTTTATTTTTTAGGGTGCACAAACTAGCTTAGGATTTAGAGCCTTGGAATAGGATTTTGTGAGTAAACTTCTCCAAGTCTATTAAATCAACATATGTGTCTAACTAAGGGAGTGATGAAATATATTGTATAATTGGTGATGTCAAGAGGCTCCACTTATACCAGAGTTAAGCATGAGTTTGCATGAAGTTGATTGAGGGGATATCCCCCCAATACCTTCTTAGTGTCAGATATAATTCTGGGGATCTATTCGTATATGGGGATATTGCAGGTACCTTTACCTCTATGAGAGGTGGTTCTTTCAAGGTTTCAAGATTTGGTACCTTTCCCATATGGTGGACCTGACTAACAACTGTTCACTTGCGCATCGGTTATATCGTGGTTTCTTAGTTGCTTGACATAGGTACCACATAGGTTACTTGCAGGGGTTATTCTGCAGGTACCCTGCGTCAAATAAGGGTCGAAAAACACACAACCTTTATGCAGGATTAACTCTCCAGGGGGATCTGATCGATTGGTTTTTAATCCTAGAAGGGACCTTATAACTAATTTTGATATGTCTAATCATTTGCAGGGAGTATAGGGCCCCACTTGGGAGAGGCATACCTACTTTAGGGAGGGAGGCCCCTTTCAGCCACTTTATCCTGTTTGTGTGCATATTGGCCTTTTGTTTATTTTGGTGTGCTCTTTGATTACTAGCCAGCCTTAGTATTTATTTTTATATCTCAAGTATTGAGTCATCATGGATCCAGACCAGCTTCCCCATAGGTCTCATCCTTTGTTATGATTACCACCACATCTTGAGTCTTTTCCTTCTAAAAGGCGTAAATTTATAAAACATGGTACACACACCTCCAGTTACCAAACTTTAGATCATACAAGGATGAGTACTGAATCAAGTTAGAAATATACTGGGAGTCCTTCAACTCCCATACCCACTATAGTTAACGGTACTCCTTAGACACATTCAAACACAATGGTTGTAGTGCCGGAAGTTCCTATCATCACCCCCATCTAACCTATAGTGAATGCTCAACATATAGCCACGAACCCTTTTGGGTCCCTTTGTCACTCATCAAGCTCGAATATTTAGTCCATTCCTATGGAATCTAGCCCTTTTTCTTAAGGTATGTCGAATTTCACATCGCAATTTTAATCTTCCATCCCAACATCTAATATGAATACTGGTATTGTACTTGGGGGCATGTCTCCTCCACATACTCCATTTTATTTTGGTGGGGCGCATATCCCACAAATGACTTCTATATGTGGAGGCCTTCCTCCTTTTCACCCCTTCCTCGACAAACAACAAGTTGTTTCTTACGGTTTCTCCTTTACACCTACCTCCTCTGCACTAATTCCGACCAACATGTTTGGAATGATGAATCCATCTCTATCCTCCATATTCACACCTGGAGGAGGTCATTTTAATGACTTGGGAAACCCCCAATCTGGAGCTACTCCGACTGGAGGAAATTTATACAACCCTCATCATAACGTTCCTACTAGAATGGTGCCCAACCAACCCTTCATGAATCAGTTCATAGGAGGGTGTTATAATCCTGTACAAGGGCATAGTTCATACCAGAACCTCAGATGGGTTGTGATAACCCAACAACAATTTTTCTCGGGAGCTTGGGGTCATATGTCACAACCCTGTCTCCCTTTTCTGGCCATGCTCAATCTGCTATATTTGTCTAGATTAATGAATGACCATGTGCATCATGATTTGACATGGCCTCCCATCCCTGCTAAGCTTCCTTCGGATATTCCAAAATTTGAAGGCAATACTGGTGAGGATCCTAGTAATCACGTCACTACTTCTCATCTTTGGTTCTCTTTGAATTCCCTTAATGACGATTCTACTTTATTAATATTGTTTTAACACACCCTTATGGGGGTTGTCGTGAAATGGTACATAGATCCATTAGAGGGGACATACAAAAATTTTAATTAGATAGTCTTGGTCTTCCTCAACCAATTCTAATTGTTGGTTCGCTATGATGTTGGCATAAAAATTTTGTGGACCTTCTATCAAGACAAAGACACCCATATCTTGGATCACATCCAAGAGTGGCATAGACGAAAGATGTTGATCAACGCTTACATACCTCTGAAATTCCTACTAGAGTGGTTCCTTAAGTATCTACAACCTTATATTTCGAAGGATGTTTCTACATTCAGGGTTACATCTGAGGAAGAAACAATTTTTAAAGCCCAACAATTAGATCTTATATATGATCAGTCTAGGATGTTATATGAAATTCTCCCAGATGGACCAAGGTCAAACTATGACTCTAGACAAAATCTCGGGCCTCATGCCGATGACATTTTAGGCTCTGCTAATGTGAAATCTATAGACTTTATGACAAGCCAGTTGAAAGAGTTGTCTCTAAACCAATTTTTAAGAGGGCCATATTCATCTGTGTCCTTCACTCACACTCAGTTGACAGATGTACATTATGTTCAATCATCAACCAACCCGAATGGAAACCAACAACCAATATGGAATAAAAATAAAGGACATGGTAACAATAGTAAGGGTGGGAAGAATAATAATAAACCTAAGGACAACGGTAATAATGAGAAGTCTAATAATAATGTTGGTGAGGGAAAGAAATAAAGGTGGAAAGTAAAGTTTCCCTGCAATATTTGCACAGACGATCACCTTACCCACTTGTGCCCCAAACTTGTGGAAGTTACAAGGATTTTATCTATACCACCCATTGTGCTAACTAATCCTTTTCCACATAATCAACACATGGCCTCGAGCTCCTTGAATGTTGGAAACGCGATGAGTGGAAGTCAAACCCCACTAACACAAGACGATGAGAAGTATGAGGTTAATGTAGCCACTCAGTCTCATTATTACAGTTAGTCACATATTGTACCTGGTCTAGAGTCTCCCCCTCCTCCGGAGACACGTTTACAGATCGAAAAACATGAGCCATCATCTCGTATTCCGAAAGGAGTACTCAATCGCTCTACCCACAATCCTAATTCTAGAGCCTCCCATAATTAATCTATTGTTTAGGATCTGGGTCAACCCCCTTGTGCGATGTTGGCTTTGGAGGTACTATATATGTGTCCTTCAGAGAGGAATGCCTTTTTTTTCGTGTTAGGGGATATAGAGCCCTGTGTCTCTAAGATTATCAATTTTTACATCATGTATGTGAAGCCTCGCTTGCCTTACCATGTGGCATTCCAAATCCACATGGATTACTTAAAGTATACCATCAAACATACTGGTATTGATAAAGGCGTTGCAACATGAATGATGTCCCTATTCTATTGTAAATCCCTTGGCTCTCCAACCCTCTCTCAATCTCCAACCATGTTGACTTCTTTTGATGGTCATTCTTTTCTCCTTCAAGGTATTATTCCTACCTTCCTGGTCCAGTTAGGTGGGAAAATGATGGAGATGGATGTCAAGGTTATTGATGCACCCCTCGACTATAACTTATTACTAGGATGCAATTGGACTTATGCTATGAATTCAATCATATCGTCTGTCTTACATACTCTTTTCTTTCCAAACGATGGGAATATCGTGACAATTGAACAATTATCCCTTGCGTATGCTAGCCACAATCCATCGGTTGGACCATCAATCCCCATGATCGACAATTCCTAGCCAACAACTGTTAATATCAGTGTCAGAATGTATTCCATGTATTCCTCCCTTATGGGTACCTTCAATTTCATGGCACCAATTCATCATATCTATGTCCTGTCCAGTAGGTATTCTTCATCAATGAGGTTCGTTACTTTCCACACTTCGTATTTTAATGATCCTTGGAACCTACCATCCTCGACTATGTCTTTTGAAGGTCAGTCACATACTGGAATGGCTATGCCACTATAGACAACAGAGATAGCATATCAGGTTGTTCTTGACTCTTTTGTCGATCTGGATCCTGTCACCTCTTAGACGAAAGAGGAGGATCATGTTCTCAAGCCCATATGGGCCACTTCATCATCTTGTTCACATGACTGCCTCGATGATAATTTACCCTTAGATGAAGAAATCGTAGAGGCCATGAATTCTTCTAACATGCCATGGGATGATATGCACCATCTCTCTTATTTTCTCCTAGAGCTTGCTAGAATTGAGAAAAATGATTTTAGATCTACCTTGAGAGAAATAGTCGGTTCCACTTGATACGCATGAAATTTATGTTGAAGGAAACATGGTGAGTATCTCTCCTATCATCACAGTTGATATCTCTCATATTCTTGGCAAGGTTGAAAATGCATACATCGGTGTGGATTGTTCGCCAAAAGAAATTTTGATCTACACCAAGCTCTAACATGTTGGTCGAAATTGGTGCAGAGGAGGTAGGTGTAAAGGATGAACCGTAAGAAACAACTTGTTGTTTGTGGAGGAAGGGGTGAAAAGGAGGAAGGTCTCCACCTATAGAAGCCATTTGTGGGATATGCGCCCCACCAAAAGAAAATGGAGTATGTGGAGGAGCCATGCCCCCAAGTACAATACCAGTATTCATATTAGATGTTGGGATGGAGGATTAAAATTGCGATATGAAATTCGGCATTCATATTTAGGCCATAGGAATGGACTAAATATTGGAGCTTGGTGAGTGACAAAGGGACCCAAAAGGGTTCGTGGCTATATATTGAGCATTCACTATAGGTTAGATGGGGGTGATGATAGGAACTTCCGGCACTACAACCATTGTGCTTGAAGGTGTCGAAGGAGTACCGTTAACTATAGTGGGTATGGGAGTTGAAGGACTCCCAATATATTTCTAACTCGATTCAGTACTCATCCTTGTATGATCTAAAGTTTGGTAATTGGAGGTGTGTGTACCACATTTTATAACTTTACGCCTTTTGGAAGGAAAAGACTCAAGATGTGGTGGTAATCATAACAAAGGACGAGACCTATGGGGAAGCTGGTCTGGATCCATGATGAATCAATACTTGAGATATAAAAATAAATCCTAAGGCTGGCTAGTAATAAAAGAGCACACAGAAATAAACAAAAGGCCAATATGCACACAAACAAGATAAAGTGGATGAAAAGGGCCTCCCCCCCTAAAGTAGGTATGCCTCTCCCAAGAGGGGCCCGAGACTCCCTACAAATGATCAAACATATCAAAATTAGTTATAAGGTCCCTTGTGGGCTTAAAAACCAATCGATCAGATCCCCCTAGAGAGTTAATCCTCCATAAAGGTTGTGTGTTTTTCGACCCTTATTTGACCCAGGGTACCTGCAGAATAACCCCTGCAAGTAACCTATGTGGTACCTATGTCAAGCAACTAAGAAACCACGATATAACCGATGCGCAAGCGAACAATCATTAGTCAGGTCCACCATATGGGAAAGGTAACAAATCCTGAAACCTTGAAAGAACCACCTCTCATAGAGGTAAAGGTACTAGCAATATCCCCATATACGAATAGATCCCCAGAAATATATCTGATGCTAAGAAGGTATTGGGGGGATATCCCCTCAATCAACTTCATGCAAACTCGTTCTTAACTCTGGTATAAGTGGAGCCTCTTGACATCACCAATTATACAATAGATTTCATCACTCCCTTAGTTAGACACATATGTTGATTTAATAGACTTGGAGAAGTTTACTCACAAAATCCTATTCCAAGGCTCTAAATCCTAAGCTAGTTTGTGCACCCTAAAAAATAAAATTGTTTCTAATCAATTTTAATTTTATTAGCATTTCTTTTAGTGTCCTTTCTTACTCAAAAATGTGTGGTAATGAAATTGGTGATGTTATGAGTCAACAAGTAAAATAAATGAATATTAATAAAATGCAAAGTCCTAACTTCAATTCCCAATAAATGATAATCTTTTCAAAATGCAATTTTCAATTTAATTCTGCAATTCAAAATAAGATGCAATCTTTACATATATGTACTAAGATAAATGATAAGAACCCAAAAAGATAAAATGCCAACAATGCAAAATGTTTATTATTTTTGTATTTTCAATATTAAAGAATGAAAATGCAAGGACTGAATAACAACTTGATATAAAGATTCTAATATATGTAAACAGAGACAAACTAAGAAGGATATCAAGAAGCAAACACCAAACCCAAGATGCAAGGACAATCAATCAAAAGGATTATGAGAAAGGAACCACTCGAAACTTCAACCAAAGAAAGGTTTCCTATCACTCCACGGTAGCTTAACAATCATAATAGAGACCTAAAAAGACTCAACAACCATCAAAAATTACCCATCAAACATCAAAATTAGCAACCAAGCATACAAGAATGATGTACAAAACTGTTCAGGGGAAAACCGTGTATATAAGCTTCCTACAGAATGAAAACACATGTATGTATGTGATTGTCAGGAAAAAACCCGCGTATATGTATTGAAACATTGCCAGGTTAAGGATAAGCCTAAGAAACTCAGACTCATAATGAACAGAGGTTGTCAAGAAATCAGACGACAAGAAACTCAATATAAATGAAAGCAATCAAAGGAGAAAAACACTCCAAACCCCGAAAACAAGATTCCTTCCCTAGTATGGTATCTAATTCTTTTACGAGGAAAATTTGTCTGTGGCATGGGGTAAACCACAATAGATGAAAATGACTACAAAAATGAACTCTAATATCAAGTATGCTATATAAACAAATATGATAACAAGACAAGATAAAGGGCCTACCTTATCTAGACGTTCAATGAAGTCCACCATTGAGCACTTGACTCAAAGAAATGCACCTGTAACTTGTCCTCAACAACCAAGATACGCAAGAATATGGTGATACTATATAAATATGGCACATTCAATAGCATAATCCATCAATATTGATAACAAATATGCCCATGGAATAACAATTCCAATATTTGCAAGACATTAATTGGACGCGAAAAGAGTATTTCTATTAAAATGTAATCAGAAGAAGTGTATGAATGACAAACTTTTGTGTCGACACAATTCGGAACCGAGAAACTAAGTCCCTTCCAGCTGGGCCTCCACCACTTCAATCCTCCACCAAATCCAAGCTCATATAAGAGAGGCAATGAGGTTCTCAATCAAGTAGGGAAGAGATTGGGGGATGAACAATGTGTTCAGACTTAAAAGGATAAAGGGATTCAAAGTCAATATGAAGTGAATAATTTCTTTAGAGTAACTTTGCTCTCAAAGTTGAATTCTTCTCCTCTTTTCCGACACCATTTTTTAATTTTGCGCACAAACCTGATGTACATCGGTTGTAATGGTGAAACCTACGTATATGCATGTTTTATAATAGTTAGGGAATGTATATGTGTAAAATATTATTTTTATCTCTGGGAACTGCAAAAAGGGACTTCAATTCTACATAGGGAAATAAAAAAGGCCTTCTGAGAAAATTTTCATAGGGTGAGGAAAATCTTTCTTTAACACCATGGTATGAGAGGATGTCATGTCAACCCCCATTAATCATCAATGGGGCTATCCACATGATAAATTTCAAGAATATTCTAGAAGTTCTAAAACTTTACCTCAATTGAGGGATGAAGAAGTCAAAACCTTAACCCTATACAACTATTGGGCTATGTTAAATATTGGGTCTCTAGGGGGGGAAGGGGTTCCATTCTATGTTATTGTATTTTGTTCAATAGAAGAGAAGAAAAAATAGGAGTGGTAAATTAGATAACATAATAGAGGGGTTTAATGTTTTGGAGAAACCTAACATGCCACGAGTCTTAAGTAACTCCATAGAGAGTTCCTTCTTCTTTGTACTTGCATTATTTACACACCAAAAAAAAAAGAGTAGAGCAACCTCACCTTTTAGATGGGTTTTCACTCGTAATGGTTTCCCATGGTTTCACTCGTAATGGTTTCCCATAGTTAGAAATATACTGGGAGTCCTTCAACTCCCATACCCACTATAGTTAATTGGTGATGTCAAGAGGCTCATTTTTCTCTATTTGATCCAATTCTTCATCCATGGACTTACTCCAAAATTCATCCTTGTTGGCTTCTTCAAAATAATTTATTTCAATTGTAGATAAGAGTGCTCGGTGTGTTTGTTCTGGTGAACGGATTTTTCTTCTAATCTCAGCTCTTGCATCTTTGTTTCCAATAATCTGATCTGAAGGATGATTCTTCTGTACTTGTTTGCTAGGTGTCTTTGGAGATACTTGTTGAACTTGCTCTTTTGCTTCTAACAAATTCTTTTCATGTTCATATTTCTCTTCTACTTCTTTTTCATCTTATTCGAAAAGTTGTTCCATTGATCTGTTTTCTTCTTCCTTTGATTATGGTCGGCCTATTTCATCAATTGTTATGTTGATGCTTTCCACAAATTTGCTTAATCTTATATTGTAACACTTGTATGTTTCCCTTGTACTTGAGTAACCAACAAGTATTCATTTGTCCAGACGAGAGTCAAAATTTCCCATTCCACCATCTTCTCTTTTGATGTAGCATTTGCTTCCAAAAACTCTGAAGTGTTTCACATTTGTTGGTATTCCTTTCCATAGCTTGTAGGGAGTTTTATCATTGTTGTTTCTGAACATTACTCTGTTTTGAATGTGAACTTTTGTATGCATTTCCTATGTCCAAAAAATATCTTTCAACTTTGAATCCATTATCATTGTTCGAGCCATTTCTTGTACTGTCCTATTCTTTCTTTCAACAACTCCATTATGTTGAGGTGTCCTAGCAACAGAGAATTTCCTTTTTATTCCATGATTTTTGTAGCAGTCCATAAATTCCTTTGAGGTGAATTCTCCGCCATTATCTAATCTTAAGCATTTGATTCTTGAATCTATCTCATTTCAACCATTTCCTTGTAGATATTGAAGTTTTCAAAACATTCTGACTTGTTCTTGAGAAAGAAAACTCCAGTCATTCTTGTATAATCATCAACTAATAACATAAAGTATCTCTCACTGTTTAATCCTTTTGTTGTAGTTGGTCCAACTAGATCAGTATGAAAATTTATAGTGGTTTTGTTGTTGAATATTCCTTTGATTTGAACCTTGTCTTTGTTTTCTTTCCTTGTTGGCAATGCTTGCATAAAGTGTTCGTTGGTTTGGTTTCATGATCTGGGGCATTTCTCTAACTGCTTCTCTTTTGATGAGTTTGAAAAGGTTATCAAAATTCATGTGACCCATTCTTCTATGCCATAGCCAACTTTCATCTTCTTTTCCTAGACAACACATTTCATTATCAATTTTTCTTAACACATATATGTTTCTTGAAGTTCTTGCAGCTATAGCGACCAATTTACCTGAACCTTCTTTTCTTATCTCATACTTTTGTGAATCGAAAGTAACTTTATGACCTTGGTCACACATTTGACTCACACTTAAAATATTATGTTTCATATCTTCTACTAGTAGAACATTTTCTGTCTTTTCATTCTTGTTCCCAATTCAGATTGTGCCTTTTCCAATGATTTTGGCTTAATCATCATTTCCGAAGGAGACTAATCCATCTCTTTCCTTTCGTAATGTAAGAAAATTGTCTCTATCACCTGTCATTTGTTTTGAACATCCATTGTAAACATACCAACCATGTTTCTTCTCTTTGGCTTGTAGAGCGACTATGCATTCTTCATTGCTATATTGATCTTGCTTTCTTGTCCATGTCATTTTCTAAGGTTCTTGTTTGTGACTCTGTTGAGGTTCTTTAGGAGGGACTATCATTCTGCAATTTTTGGCCATGTGTCCAAAATTGTTACATTTGTAACATTCCACCTCAGTGCTCAAAGATTCAAACCTGTTGTAGCTTCTTCTCTATGTTTCACTGGGTCTTCTTGAATAACACCTTTGTGTATGGCTCTCA
>ML787800.1:241183-266563 GCA_009831015.1 Picea engelmannii | reverse complement strand
TATATAATTGACTAAAATATTCGCCAAAAAATTATATATACATTTTATATTATTGATAAAATAGCCCTCAATTTTTCCTATGTATCATGGGGATTCGCCCATTTATTACACATATAAATTTAGGGGGGGTTCTTAAAATCACCACTGATGGTTATGACTATGTGTAATGTTGAATTCATTGTTCGTTGTTCTTATAGATGTGAAGAGCACAAATGAGATTCTGGTTGACCACCTTGGTCTAGCTATGTGTTTATATATGGTGTTTATATGTGGAAATCTATAAAATCATGTAGTTTACATAAAAGAACACTTCAGAGGGTTTTCCAAAGTTCATCGAGAAATATGGGATCTTTGTCCAATGGAGCTTCAAAATATGTAATATTACCCGGAGGGTGAGAGCATTGGATTTCATACTCCAAATTAGAAGGCTAGTAAATCTTCAATTGGCTGACATTAATGACTCCATGTATAATGAGTTCCAGAGGCAAGTTTCTTCCATAGTAATTCACTCCAATTTGTTATATAATTTCATATGGTCCATACTGAATTGGCTTCAATTTATGGTGTTGTTTCCCTTGAAATGTTCTTTGTGCATCTACAACCAAACAATGAATGTTTTTTGTGCATCTACAATGAAACCTTGTTTCCTATTTGCAATAGAGTTAGAATCTGATAGCAAGCGTATTGTTTTTTTAGTTTTTGTTGGGAACATTGTAGAGTTGTCTAACCAAACCATCAATTTGGGCAATGTTTTGGAAAATTGTACATGCTTGATGCTGATTTTTATTTGCTTGGAAGAATTTATAAAGGATGTCTTGATTGGTGTTCATAAAGAGTTAGAGATTGATTATTGAATTAATCTTCAGATATTGATATACTTGATGTGTGGATGGTATGGTTATAACTATGGTGTACTATGTGTAATGTTAAATTCATTCATTGTTCGTTGTTGTTATAGATGTGAAGACTGTAAATGAGATTCTAGTTGACCACATTGGTTTAGCTATCTGCTTATATCTAGAAAGCTATAGAATCATGTAGTTTACATAAAGGAAGGTTTCAAAGGGTTTTCCAAAATTAACCCAGAAATATGGAATCATTGTCCAACACATTTATTAAAGGTAATCCCAAAAGTATCCATACTTACTTGTTGAAGAAGATATGTGTTTCTCCGTAATCCGTAATGATTTTGTTGCATTTTATAAAAATCACCATTTTAGAAAATCTACACTTTGAACACAAATATGTAGTAATTCTTATGGATTGTCATGAGCAATCGAATGATATAGTCTATGGATATGGCTTACCATGATCTAGATAGAATACATAGACATTGATAATGTCCAAGTTCAAAAATATTGTTAGTTTTTTTTAATTATAAAGAAAGAACTAAGGAATGTAATCTTATGTTTATTTCTACATTTATTTTTACATTGTAGGCCATTAAGTTGTGTTAAGGTGTTTTTTTTTTAATGTTAAAATGACCACCATATAAGGAAGATTGAACCTCTATATATATTAAAATGCACAATTGATTAAGTTGATATAACCATCCATCTTTGAGAGAGTAATGTCAGATTGATGTTAGGTTACTTTTTATTTTATTTAACACTACATTGCATTTATTATAATTATGAATGTGGAGTTTGATATAGATTTTTTTTGTTTCTTATAACTTATAAAATGAAGGTTTAGAATATTCATGTCTATTTCTCATTACCTGTAAAAAAAAAATGAAGGTTTAGAATATTCATGTCTATTTCTCATTACCTGTAAAAGGCTTAAAATTTTCAAGGTTTAGAATTTTCAATGTCTATTTCTCATAACCTATAAAATGAAGGTTTAGAATATTAAATGTCTAAATTAAAGTGAACCTCAATCAGTCTACAACCTCAAGAGGCGTGTCCTTTTTATATCTAATTAGTAAATGAAATTGTTGATTATATGCAGCCCATTTTAAGTGGTGATGTTAAGGGTACAATTGTGATTGTGAATAGAAAAAAATAGAGGATGTTGGTATAAATGGACTATTATTTTTTTAGTCAAACAATAATGTCTCTATTACTATAATGCTTTAATGAGTGTATAGACTTCCTTATCTTAGGTGTTGTAGACAGATTTATCTAAAATAAGCTTGTTTATAAAGATGTACATGAAAAAATCCAAAATAAACTAGTTGGAATATGTGCACTAGTTGGAATATGTGCACGACCATCATTATCAATGTGGATGTTATGTAGGGATCCAGGATATCCCCAGAAGTGCATAACTCACAATTAAAAGGAAATGTATCAATTACAAAGAAACGTGCTGAATTGAAAACTGTCAAAATGAATCAATTGGAATTTGAAACAAGTGGGTGGCCACCAATATCCACCTGGATCAGTCCTCCCCCTTAGTAAGCAATGATATCCATCACATTGAGTTCTTGGAGATGAGGGGAAAACAATTGTTGAATCTGAATCTTTGTGAGTTGGGTGCCTTGTTGAAGAAGTTACGCTACTTGGTGTATGCAAGGCTGTCCTCAACCTGTTGTTGGCGGGGTTGAATCTGTTCCACCAACTGGTTGTATATGGGCTTGACGGGGCATTGTGTAGGCACCACCGTGGGTGAATAAACAATATTGTCTTTCTCTTCTGCAATCTGCTTCTGCTGAATATAAGGTGTTGAGGCTGCAGTGGTTGCAGTGGCCTTCTGTGCATCCTTTGAACAAACTGTGAAGAGGCTGAATTTTGCAGTATGAGAGATTAAGTTGCGGCACTGTTTTGGTAGAACAATAGTTGAAACTACCTCTGATATCCTGTAGAGCCGACCACCCATAGTATTAATGGCAGTATGGGATCGAGACTCATAAACAACATGACGTTTCCACATATACACTTGGCCCAAAACATACATTTGAACCTTTTTATTTATGCTAATGAGGATCAAACATACATTGAAACCTTTATATTTATGCAATTTTTTTCTCTTTTCTTTCGTTCAAGATGTTCAGTAAATTTAATTTTATCACCCAACGAAACTCACTGTAAGCCTAGTTCACGTTAGGCAGGTAGCCTTCTAAGGATGCTTTAGACAGAACTTGTCAACTTCATGTGTTTGCTAGTGATTTAGTGAAAACCTAGGATAGCGAATCAAACATACAATGGAAACATTTTTATTATCCAATCTGATTCCTTTTAGTTTTGTCGTCTCTTCATTTTCATCATTACATCTTCCTGTAAATTCTAAAATCCTGTTTATGCGTTCACCCTAAATACTATTTTATCTAATTGTTTATAAAGGACGCAATCAATAAACGCAATGATGGCTTTTAGGGAAGAAACACCTCCATCTAAAAGGAAATGGAGTGTCTCACTGGTCCAACTCATGCAAGACACTAGTACTGGCATATTCAATTAAATTATTTTTGTGTTTATGTTTGAACAGATACCTGAGATTGATCACTCAATTTGTATCTCCTATTAATTCCTGTTAGTGTTGAGTTAAGATACCTGAGATTGATCACTCAATTTGTATCTCCTATTAATTCCTGTTAGTGTTGAGTTAACAGTTACTGGGGAATTTCAAATTACACTCTTAACTTCTCTTTAAAATATAAATTCCTGTTACTGTTGAGTTAACAGTTACTGGGGAATTTCAAATTACACTCTTAACTTCTGTTTAAAATATAAATTTAATATAAATTCCTGTTAGTGTTGAGTTAACAGTTACTGGGGAATTTCAAATTACACTCATAACTTCTCTTTAAAATAGATATTGGAAGTTGAAATTTTAAATAATTACGGTGGTTTTTTCTTGACTGGTTGAATTGGTATTAGTGGAGATCTTAGTCTTATGACCAGTTATTATTATAAATTTATCTGGGTTACCACTATAACCTCCATATATATCCTGGATGACGCTTATCCTATATAAGTTATCTTTTAACATGATTTCAAACACTTCACATAACTAGAATGACTTGTAAAATAATGCAACTCTATTTTTTAAATTGAAAAGAAATAAATTTATATTAATATTTGAGCACCATTTTAATTAGCTAAACCCCGTATAAAACAAAATAGTGGGAATCTCTTCTTTGGACACATAAAACAAATTTATATTTGTAAATGATAAATTTATCGTTAGAAAAAGTAATCTCCTTAAATTTGCTGGAATCTACAAAGGTTTTAAGAATAAAATTTAAAAGAAGTCGAATACATAAATTTATCGTTTGAAAAAGTAATCTCCTTAAATTTGCTGGAATCTAGAAAGGTTTTAAGAATAAAATTTAAAAGAAGTTAAATGCTCGAAGAAGCAAGTCCTCAGATTGATCACTCAATTTGTATTTCCTACTAACTCCTGTTAGTGTTGAATTAACAGTTTCTGGGGAATTTCAAATTACACTCTTAACTTCTCTCTTTATGTAGGCGGCTGTAAGTTAAAAGCGGCTGGAAATTAAAAGATGACCATGTGCCTTCAAGGATTTGAGATTTCTACATCATTTTTCTCTTTATTGTCACCTCTGTCATTAGGCTGTATCAATTTCCAGTGTTCACCAATCACAACCACTATTTTTCCACGTGTAAAATTTTCATTTGTTTATCTTTTTATGATATTATTGGTTGTCGGCATCGATATAGTAGTACTCCACCTACTAGTGTCCATGTTGATAACTAGCTTTAGGCATATTCTATTGAATTGAATGGTCTCCCAAATATATGTGTAACATCTTATTCATACATGGTTGTATCGTGTCCACTTATTATTATTATTATTAAACGTAATACATTTTATCCAAACTTCGTTGCAGAGTTCCCACGTACGAATCTTGTAAAATTCAGTTCCTTCATTGATTGATTCCTTTGATGAGATTTGTTAAATTTATTATAAATTAGTAACCTAACAAGCACATTTTAATAAGTATGTTTATAACCAAAAAAAAATAGTATTGAGTTTGTATTTATATTTATAGAGTTTGTTACGATAACGCATTATAATGTAGAAAAAATGTAATAATCTTTTGTGTAGTGTACTAATTAGTAAATATGTTAAAAAAGATAATCTTTCATTTTTTAAATTAATTAGTGACAAAATATTAAAATATCTATAATTTTTGTAAAATAATACTGTAATATTTCTTGATACAATTTTAAAAAATATATATTTTTTAAAATTAATTTATTATGAAGGGTCTAAGTAAATCTGCTCAAGATTAAAGGAGACTTGAAGAAAGACTACAGGAGACTTGAAAAAGCCTGGCCACGTAAAAATCAGACTTAAAAAAGAGTTTGGCATTCAAATATGCATACCCAGATAAGCTAGTTTTCAACATTGAAAGGGTCCAAGTCAATCGGCTCAAGACTAAATGAGACTTGAAGAAAGCGTGGCCACAAGAAAATCAGTCTTAAAAAAGAGTTTGGCATTCAATACCTAGATAAGCTAGTTTTCAACGATAAAAGGGTCCAAGTCAATCGGCTCAAGACTAAATGAGACTTAAGAAAGCGTGGCCACAAGAAAATCAGACTTAAAAAACAGTTTGGCATTCAATACCTAGATAAGCTAGTTTTTAACAATAAAGGCACCATGTAGTACCTCAATTTGAGGATTCTCTTTGAACATTGGAAATTTTATAAATGACATAAATATTTAATTTGTATCACCATGTAGTACCTCAATTTGAGGATTCTCTTTGAACATTGGAAATTTTATAAATGACATAAATATTTAATTTGTATCTGTGTTGTGTCAAAGCTATGTATTGTTTTAGTTTTTTTATATAAATGATATATGCTTACACAAATTAATGAGAGTTTAATGTTAAGATTCTATTATTCAATATCATGTAAGTTATATCTTGTGTTTTTTTAAATTAAAATTTTATATTATATTTTTCTTAAGAATATGAATAAAAAGAAGATAAGTTATATCAAATAATATTTTTCCAGGTGATATCTCTTCTCAACCAGTTATATGAAATAATATCTCATAATATCTCTTCCCATTGACAATCAAGAGTTGTGTTTTTCTTAAGAGCATGCAAGAAAAGAGGATAAATTATATGAAATAATATCTTTTTACATAATATCTCTTCTCAACAGAAATAATATCCTTTTACATAATATTTCTTGTCATCTCTCAATTAACACTTAATGTGGTATGAACACATAAATGAATAATTAATAAATTTAAATAAAAAAAATAGAATATTTAAAATTTATAAGTATTAACTAAACAATTTCATTTCATAATCAGATTCTTATTCTTGGCATCTTTATTAAAATTCTTTGGATTCAACTCTAGATACCGTTTCCAACATTTCTCTTCAGTGTGACTCAAGATTGCAGTGGCTGCAGTGGTTGTTTGGACCCTTAAACTAATGTGTAATTTTTTTTGTCTTCTTCTTCTTTCCTTTCCACTTCTTCCCTTCCTTGGAAGTTTTTTTTGTCTTCTTCTTCTTTCCTTTCCACTTCTTCCCTTCCTTGGAAGTAAAACTTATAAGCATTAACTAAACAATTTCATTTCAGATTTTTATTGTAAGTTTTATTTTAATTTACTTTTTATTTTTCTTTACTAATAGAAACATAAATAATTAAGTGAGGCCTCATTGATCATTAAACTAAGTGTTGCTTTCCCAACTTTATTGTAAGTTTTACTTTACTTTACTTTTTCTTTTTCTTTACTAATAGAAGCATAAATAATTAAGTGAGGCTTCATTGATAATTAAACCAAGTGTTGTTTTTCCAACTTGGCTAAATAAAGGCCTCTTGCATTGTCTTGTTGATCGTTAAACTAAGTGTTTCTTTCTCAACTTGGTGGCTAAATAAAGCCCTCTAACATTGTCTTGTTGATTAGGCATATTTTTCTGGCTAACTAGAGCTTCGTACTTGTACCAATTCCTCCATGTTTGGGAAGAAAGTATCCTCCCTTTCTAATGAAGGTGAGGACATTTTTGTTCAAAATCTAAGTGCGAGAACCATTTTTCCTGAGTTGTTAATTTTCCATTAGTGTTTTGGTCTAATGGAGCTACAAAATATGCAATATTACCCTTAGGGTGAGAGAACTGGATTTCATATTCCAAATTGGAAGGTTGATAAATCTTCAGTTGGTTGACGTTAATGATTGCATGTATAATGAGTTCCATAGGCAAGTCTCTTCCATAGGAATTCACTCCAATTTGTTGTACAATTTCATATGGTACATACTGAATTGTCTTCAGTTTATGTTGGTGGTTTCCCTTGAAATGTTCATTGTGCATCTACAACCAAACCTTATCTCCTTTTTGCAATAGAGTTACAATCTGATAGTGGTCGTATTGTTTTTTTTATTTTTGTTGGGAACGTTGTAGAGTTGTCTAAGCAAACCATCAATTTGGGCAATGTTTTGGAAAATTTAAGATGCTTGATGCTGATCTTTATTTACTTGGAATAATTTAGAAGGGGTGTCTCAATTGGTATTCATAAAGAGTTAGAGATTGATTCCTGAATTAATCTTCGAATATTCATATACTTGATGTGTGGATGGTAGAGTTATAACTATGTGTAATGTTGAATTCATTGTTTGTTGTTGTTATAGATGTAAAGAGTGCAAATGAGATTTTGGTTGACTACCTTGATCTAGGTATGTGTTTATATGTGGAAAGTTATAGAATCATGTAGTTTACATAAAAGAAGACTTCAAAGGGTTTTCCAAAGTTAACCCAGAAATATGGGATCTTTGTCCAATGAAGCTTCAAAATATGGAATATTACCGTGAGGGTGAGAGTATTGGATTTCATACTCCAAATTGGAAGGGTAGTAAATCTTCAATTGGTTGATGTTAATGACTCCATGTATAATGAGTTCCAGAGGCAAGTCTCTTACATAGGAATTCACTCCAATTTGTTGTATAATTTCATATTGTCCATACTGAATTGGATTCTTTTTATGGTGGTGTTTTCCCTTGAAATGTTTTTTGTGCATCTACAACCAAACCTTGTTGCCTATTTGCAATAGATTTAGAATCTGATAGTGGTCGTATTTTTTTTAATTTTTGTTGGGAACATTGTAGAGTTGTCTAACCAAAGCATCAATTTGGGCAATGTTTTGGAAAATTGTACATGCTTGATGCTGATCTTTTATTTGCTTGGAAGAATTTAGAAGGGGTGTCTTGATTGGTGTTCATAAAGAGTTAGAGATTGATTCCTGAAGTAATCTTCACATATTGATATACTTGATGTGTGGATAGTATGGTTATAACTATATTGTACTATGTGTAATGTTGAATTCATTGTTAGTTGTTGTTAGATATATGAAGAGTGCAAATGAGATTTTGGTTGACCACCTTGGTCTATCTATGTGGAAAGATATAAAATCATGTAGTTTACATAAAAAAGGATATGTGTTTATATGTGGCAAGCTATAAAATCATGTAGTTTACATAAAATAAGATTTTAGAGGGTTTTCCAAAGTTAACCCAGAAATATGGGATCTTTGTCCAACACATTTGTTAGAGGCAATTCAAAAGGTATGCATACTTACTTGAAGAACATGTGTGTTTATCCATAGTAGGTGATGATTTTGTTGAGTGTTGTAAAATTCACCAATTTAGAAAATTTACTCTTTGAACACAAATATGCAGTCATTCTTATGGATTGTCAGGTGCAATCGAATGATGTAGTCTATGGATATGTCTTACCATGATCTAGATAGAATGCATAGAGATTGATAAAGTCTAATTTCAAGCAATTTGCTAGTTTTGCTTAATTACAAAGAGATAACTAAGGAATGCAGTCCTAAGCTTATTTCTGCATTGTATGCTATTAAGTTGTGTTAAGGTGTTTTTTCAGGTGTTCTAGTGACCACCATATACACCATATAGGGAAGATATAACAATCCATATTTGAGAGAGTAATGTCGTATTGATGTTAGATTATTCTTTATTAGCACTACATTGTATTTATTATAATTATGAATGTGGAGTTTGATATATAGAGATTTTTTTTTTTCATAATCTGTAAAATGAAGGTTTAAAATTTTGCAGGTTTAGAATTTTCCATATCTCATGACCTATAAAATGAAGGTTTATAATATTCAATGTCTAAATTAAAGTGAACCTCAATAAGTCCACAACCTCAATATGTATCTTATTTTAATACTTAACTAGTAAATGAAATTGTTGAATACATATTTTAAGTGGTGATGTTTAGGGTACAATTTTAACTGTGAATACAAAAAAAATTAAAAGATGTTGGTATATATGGATGATTCTTTCTTAAGTAAAAATACAGTGTCTCTACTACTATAATGCTTGAATGAGTGCATAGACTTCGTTATATTAGGTGTTGTACTATTATTCACATCTAACAAACCTTCTAAGTGATAAACAACAATATTGGAGCATAACCATTCTTTGAGTTGTTGGAATACATTATTTTCTTCCTTGTTTTGATAAAACTCCTTCTTAGTTGAGAATAATGTAAGAGTTCAACCATTTTTGAATAATATGTAATGGATTTTCTATAAAAGTTCATAATTCCCATGAAATTTTTAAATGTGGTACTATTTGTGGCTTTGGCCATTTCATAAGTTTAATAAGATTTTTTGCTTTGGCCATTTCATAAGTTCAATAGGATTCTTCAGTTCATGATGGATTCCCTATTGATTAATAAAGAAGCATAGATGTGGAATAGATGTTTGTATGAAAAAAGTTTTGGGTAGGTGTTATATTCTTTGCATGATTATCCCCATGTGTTATTACATTGTGTCACGTGTAGAGACCCCTAAACATGTTTTTTGGGCAATTTTGGCACACTATTTTCTAATTTTTTCTCAAGGAATTAAGGTTGTAATTTCTTTGCATGATTATCCCCATGCGTTATTACATTGTCTCACGTCCAGAGACCCCTAAACATGTTTTTTGGGCAATTTTGGCACACTGTTTTCTAATTTTTTCTCAAGGAATTAAGGTTGTAATTTAATACAAGTCAATGAAGTAGGGATTTGGATGTCGTGGGATCCTTTATACTGTATTGTAAAGGTGAAGTTAATACAATGAGAGTTAGAGGTGCGGATCTAAACATTTGTTGGTTTTATGAATAGGGGTTTTCATGGTAAATGTTTGAGTATGATGTGTGATTTCTATTGTTTTCTTTCTATTTTATAAATAATGTGTATGAATTTATTTATTGTAGAGGTTTAAAACCTAGATTTGGTATTAGAGTAGTTGTTGGATTCAAGGGGACGCCTTTATTGCTAAGGGTTTGGTTATCTTGGGTATGAGATAAACTTTGTTTCAGTGGGATATTTATAATGGTGATTCTTATGGTAAAAGAAAATGGTGAGTAGTTTTAAAATAAAGAGTTTTCACCTATATGTATGTCAATAGAATATTGGAAAAAGTTGGATAGGAAGGTAAGGAGAACAATCTGGTTGTGTTTTAGATTTAATATTATTGAATGCCTTCACAGAAGCTACAACCAAGGTGTTATGGGGTAAGCCAATGCTTTGTATAAATTTATATCCCTGGTAAATAAAATTTTATGAGAGTGTAAGTTCTCACAATTAGACATATTGTTAGAGAGTATTTTTGAATAAGCATTATGTACATAGTTTTGAAATGTCCAACATTTTGAGTGGACACTCCACCCATCATCATGGAAAACTGAAATCTCATGTGCCTCATAAGGATGAACGATGTAGACTCGATGATAGAGAATTTAAATGCATTCAATACTATGGTATGTCAATTGTTGTCTACATATATTAAAGTTTTAGATGAAGATAAGTACACTAGTTTATTTTGGTCATTGCTAGATTAATGGGATAACTTTCGTTAGTAGTGAAACCACATTATTTTTTTATTTTGTGGTTTCATCCTTCTCATCAAAATAAATGGGGAGGAAAACCATGGGAAAATAGAGAACATATGCCTTCTCTCTAAGGGGATGCATGATCCAGATTATTTTCGGAACAAAATGAACACAAAAATATGACAATGAAGTGCACATAAATATTACCAGAAGCAAAGAAATAAAGTAATACATGATTTCTATTAATGAAGGAAATGTACAGAGACTATGATGGCTATCCTCATTCGTAAGAAGATCGGTACAATGAGGCTCTAAAGGCCTTTTTATAATAAACATGATTGCCAAAATGCTAGAACATCCAAAAATCTAACCCTAGCAGATGAAGCGCCAAAAGTCATGTGGTCCTCGTTGGGGTAAGTTAGTAAATCAACTTCCCGGGGTCGTAACTTTTGCATACGATCTTTGTTTTAGGCATTTTATATACCATTGGAAATGTATTTTTGAGAACTACGCATTACACCATCAAAATTTGACTCTGTCTACACTTTGATTGTGGAAATCCAAGAAAATATTGTTTAGGGCCTCAAAATGGCCCCGAAAGTACAAAAATATGTACTGACATGAAAAATTCAAAAATAAGTGAGTTGAAATAGGTGGGCGACCACCATTATCCACCTGGATTTTTTGTAGGGATTCAGGATAGCCCCAAAAGTGCAGAACCCACAATTAAAAAGAAATGTCCCCATTACAGAGAAATGGGTTGAATTGAAAACTGTCAAGATGAACCAGTTGGAATTTGGAACAGGTGGGTTTCCACCAATATCCACCTATATCAATCATCCCCTCTTAGTAATCAATGGTGTCCATTGTGTAGAGTGCCTGGGGAAGAGGGGAAAGAGTCTGTTGAATTTGAATCTTGGTGAGTTGCGTCCCTTGCTGAAGAAGTTGCGTTGCTTGGTCTATGGAAGGTTGTCACGAAACTGTTGTTAGTAGGGTTGAATCTGTTCCACCAACTAGTTGTATCTAGGCTTTATGGGGAATTGTGTAGGCACCATCGTAGGTGAAGAAAAAATATATTCTTTCTTTTACACAATCTTCTTCTAGTGTATAGAAGGTGTTGAGGCTGCACTGGTTGTAGTGGCTTCCTGTGCATCCTTTGAACACACTGTGAAGATAATGAATTTTGCAGTATGAGAGATTACCTTGTAGCACTGTTTTGGTAGAACTGTACTTAGAACTACCTTTGGTATCCTGTAGAGTTGACCCCCCAGTGTAATAATGAGACTACGGGGTCGAGACTCATAAAAAACATGACATTTCCGCATATATGTTTTTCCAAAAACATCATCACATCCATCGAGAGGGACAACATCACACACTACCTCATCATTGAAGGGTTATATGCCATAAGACATGTGGAACTGTTGGATGACAAAAAGATCTTGTCCCTGGTGAAGCCACCCAATGTTGTATGGTTGTGGTTGTGGTGCTTTCGACAACCCTAACTATTTGACAACCTTAGATGAGATGAGATTCTTCTGGCTGCCTCTATCAACAATGAAATCCAATGGGGTCCCATTCACCCAAGTATATGAATGGAAGAAGCACTCCCCCTCTTCAGGATCTACTAGTTCTTATGGTTGAATTTTTGTGGTCATGAAAGTAGTGGTGGGGTCTACGTCGATGATCTGTCTTTTTTTCGTTTTGGATCAGATTTCAAATCATGGTTCAACTCCTTGTCCTTAATATCAACCATCAATGAGTATTTCAATCTATATTCATCGGTGTTGTTCCAGGGGATTTTATGGAAGTCCACCACTTCCCCGTGTCATTATTTGTCTTTCCTTTACCCTTTTTTTCCTATTTCTTGGACTCGTTGTTGGGAGGTTGTTGGTTAGGACCATATTTATCATGATTTAGTTGTTGCGGATTTGCAAACCTAAACTCCCATTTGTCCTGGTGCCTAAATTTATGTTCGATTTTAAAAGCATATCAATAGGCAACTCCCAATGATGAGATGTTTAGGAAAACTATTTCATTTTGGATGTACCTATGTAGAGCCCCATAGTGTTTTAGAACCAGATGTCACTCAGAGTCTTTGATACCCATCTTGGTGCACAAGGTATGGAAATTATTTTTGAACCCTGACACTCTTTGGATCTTCTCTTACTAAAGTGTGGTCCATCTCATGTATTGGTATTCATAGTTATGAATGGGGTAATATTCTTCTTTTACCGCATCCAAAATAAAATCCCAAGTGGGCTCAACCCCATATATTCTAGATTACTCTGTGGAATTTTTCTCCCAATAAGTTTCCCACCAATGTTTGACATGGGGGAGAGACTTGAGGAGCATAAATGTAATCTTTTCCCTATCGGAAAAATTGTGAATAGAGAAATAACTTTCTAGCAGATTTAACCATTTTTTTAAGGTATCCACATCTACCTGACCTTCAAATACGAGAATATCAAAATTAAATTATACCTTGAAAGGAGAGGTTCCTCCAAAGTGATCGCTTGATGAATATGCGCATGTTGATATCAGTAGGCATTGAACGATGTGGTAAAAATTCTCCATCATTTTTTCCCTCTATCGCGCAAGAGCCTGCTCAAGAAAAAAGTTGATACAATCCTTTGATCCGTCATTTTTATTTTCTTCCACCATGGAGAGTTTATTAGGTGTGTAAGATATATTTTCATTAAGAGAGACAAACTGAAGACCCAACTTTCTATTCTAGGACCTTGTTGGGGACATGCACTGAAAAATGATAAATAACAACCTACTCTGATACCATTGATCTGTATTATTTTTAGAACAAAATGCAAGTAGCGATATTACAATGATGTGCACATAGATATTACGAAAAACAAAGAAATATAGTAATACATGATTTCTATCAATGAAAGAAATGTACAGAGACTATAAAAATATAGAGTGAAAGACTCGCTAGAATGGTGGCAACATATCTTTGAGAAGATATTTGACGTCTACGCTCATTTTCAAGAAGATCAGTTCACTGAGGCTGTGAAGTCCTTTTTTTAATAAATATGAATACCAAAACCCTATACATCCAAAAATCTAACCCTAGGAGATGAAGCACCAAAAGTCATGTGGGCTCCATTGGGGTAAGTTAGTACAACAACTTCCTAGGGTCATAATGTTTGCATATGATCTCCATTTTAGGTATGTGATAGCCCATTTGAAAGGTGTTTTCGATAAATATTCATTATGTTTTCAAAATCTAACTCCGTTTATAGTTTTATTGTGGCAATCCATGAAAACAATGTTTAGGGCCCCAAAATGGCCCTAGAAGTACAAAAAGATGTATTGACATGAAAAATTCCAAAATGAGCCAGCTGGAATAGGTTGGAGGCCACCATTATCCACCTGCATGTTGTGTAGGGCTTCAGGACAACCCCAAAAGTGCAGAACCCAAAATTACAAAGAAATGTCCCCACTACAGAGAAACATGATGAACTGAAAACTATCAAGATGAGCCAGTTGGAATTTGGAATAAGTTGGTGACCACCAATATCGACCTAGATCAATGCACCATGGATAGAAATTAAAATAAGTCCTCGATTGGATGATCTAAATCTAGAGGTAGATCTAAATATCTAAGAAAATTGTTAAAGAAATGTCGAAAATGTAGTAAAGCTAGGCATTTCAAGAAGGATTGTAGATCAAAAAGTGTTGAGAGAGAGAAGGGATACAATATATTCCATCCACATAAGTAAAATCCTCCTTAGAAGAAGGAAGGATGTGTACTTGGCTTCTTCAGACATAGATGTAGATCATGATGTATAGAGGATCGATTTAGGTGCTTATTTTCAAATCAACCCCATCAGGGAGTGGTTTTGTGAATATGAAAATTATAATGAAAGTGGCATTTCACCAAGAGATGACTTGACAACTAGAATAATATGACACAAAAATTTCACGTTGAAGCTCAAGGATGGAATAAATAGAACACTCCTTGGGGTTTTGCACATTTTTGAGCTAGAAAGAAATTTCATGTTTCTAAGTAAGTTGCGTGATCCATGTGTAGATACTTTATTCGAAAAGAAAACTTGTAAAATATCTTAAATATTAATGATGTTAACGAGGGGAGTTTGGAATGGAACTCTATATAAGCTATTGGGAATCATAATTGGTGATGTGTGTAATAGTTCTATTGTTCCCAAGGTTGAATAAGACAAAACCCCTATGGTCTATAGAGAAAAGAAAATGATGTGGCATCAATGAATAGGACATATTGGAGAGAAGGGAATTTAAGCACTCCACGACAAAGGTATGGTTGAAGGTATGTACGATTGTGCATTGGATTTTTATTTTTGTGAACATTTCATATATGAGAAACATAATCGAGTAGGATTCACATCTAGTACTAGAAGATAATTCATGGGATCTGAATTTAGTTCATAGTAATGTGTTTGGACCTGTTCATATTCCATCACTAGGTAAACATGTGTAATATATTTTTTTCATTGATTATTTCTTAAGGAATACATTTATTTATGTCCTTTGAAAGAAATATGGTGTCTTTGTTGAATTTCAAAAGTTTAAGGCTCTTGTGGAGAATAAAATAAATAAGAACATAAATGAGTTGAGATCATATAATGGTCGAGAGTTATGTGGGAACAAATTCAAGGAATTATATAATAAAACAACTACTCCATATACACCTCAATAGAGTGGGGTTGTAGGAAGGATGAATAACATGCTAATGAAGAAAGAAAGGGCCATGCTCAGTGGTGTTGGGTTAGGAAATGAATTTTTGGTAGAGGCAGTGGGTACTACATGTTACCTGGTATATAGATCACCCTCATCAGTGTTGGTAGACAAAATTCCACAAGAATGGACTAGTAAGAAACCCTCTCTTGAAACTATTATAGTGCTTGGTTGTGATGATTATGTACATGTTTCAATTGCAAATAGGAGTACATGATAGATAATAAAGTTTAAAAGTGTAGTTTATTCATTACAAAGATGTTGTAAAAGAATATAAACTTTGGAACCCAAAAAATTTAAGAAGATTTTCTATAGTCGATATGTTGTCTTTGGAGAGAGTAAATATGTCCACAAATATAAATTCCCACCAAAAAAAGAACCAGAGAAAATTGAATTTGATTTGGAGGGTCAATAATCTAAATCAATAGAAGAAGATGAATCATAAGAATAAGAGCCTCGTACTCAAGTATTAAAGATATCTATTCAAGAAATAACAAAACCATAAAGGTGTACTCCACCTGATTTTGATTCTACTTTTTCTATGTCTATTATTGATGATGATCCCATAACTCTTAGAGAGGAAATGGATTTAGAGGATGATAAACTTTGGAAGAAATACATGGTTGAAGAAATGTATTCCTTGGATAAAACTGAGGCCTGGTATCTACTTGAATTTCCAACTGGAAGAAATCTCATTGTTAGCTAATGGTTGTTTAAGGAGAAGTTGAATGAAAAAGATAAAGTGGATAAGTATAAATATCACCTAGTAGCAAATGGATATTCCCACATAGAGGGAATATATTTTGGTGATTTTTTTCTCATGTTATATTTCTTTTATATACTGTTTCTTATTTTGATCTTAAAGTAGAACAAATGGACATAAAGACAACATTCCTACATGGGGATCTTAAAGAATAAATCTATACGAAACAACCATAAGGTTTTGTAGTGAAGATTAAGAATGAGTTGGTTTGCAAGGTGAAAAAATCCCTATATGAGTTAAATCAATTCTCATGGATGTGGTATGAAAAGGTTGATACTTATATTTTGGGACCTCGTTTCACAAGGAGAAAATTTGACCGTTGTGTGTATTTGAACCTGCTTGGTGATCATTTTATTTATGTGGTTCTCTATGTTTATTATATGTTTCTAATTGGAAAGAAGGAAAACATTGAGGTAAAAACACAATTGTCTTCTAAGTTTTATATGAGAGATATTGGTTCTGCAAATTTTATTTTGGTCATGGAAATTAAAAGAGATTAGGAAAATAGGAAACTTTGGTTGAATAAGAGGAAATACATTGAGACAATATTGCATATGTTTAAAATGGAAGATTGTGAATCAACCAAGGTCCCTAATCCTATAGGTGTGAAGTTATATGTAGATCAATTTCCCATGACATAGGAAGAGGAAGAAGGCATGTCTCAAGTTTCTTATGCTAGTCATTTTGGCATTTTGATGTATGCAATGGTATGTACTAGAGTGAACATTACAAATTCAAAGATATTTTTGAGTCGGTACATTTCAAAACGAGAGACTGAGAAATATATAAATTTAAAGATGATTTCTAGTTATTTTTGTGGCACTACATATAATCAAATTTTATATCAAGCAAGACTTGGAGTAGAAAGAGTGATGGAGATACATGGATTTGTTGACACGGACTAGGCTAGAGACCATGATCACAAAATAATCTATAAGTGGTTATGTATCTAACTTATTTGGAGGAGAAATTAGTTCAATGAGAAAGAGAAAATCTATAGTGGCACTCTCAACTACAAAATTTGAATACATGGCATCTAATCATGTGAGTAATGAAGGTGTACTGTTACAAATCCTATATTCAAGTATTGGGTTTGTGCAACCAAATGTAACGTTATGTTTTGAAAACTAGAGTGCAATCTTTTAGGAAACAAAATCAACATATCATTCTAATATGAAGTGCATGGATGTTCAATATCACTTTGTGAGAGACATGGTTGAAGACAAGAAGGAATTGCTATTGAAGGTGGGAACTTTAAAGAATGTTAATGTAGATTCATTGAAAATTTTTTCAAGAAATAAGAAGTTCTCTTGGTATAGAGAAGAAATTGGCATTGTTTCCTTCAATTGTTGATCATTTGATCCTCGAACCCCCTATATGAAAATAAAAAAATAAGTGGGAGAATGTTTGATATGTGTTATATTCTTTCAACGATTAGCCTCACACATTGTTATATTCTACTTGCTATAGTGGGTGTGTCATAAGGGGGGTTGGTATTCCCTCCCTACCTGAGTGTTAAGGGGTGGAACCCCTGAAAAAAATGTAGAGTTTTGTCACATGGTTTTCTAATTCTGATAAGCAAAGAAAGATTGTAATCTAATCCAAGTTAATAGATTATGTATTTTCAATCTTGTGGGATCCTATATATTGTATTAAAACCTACAAAAAGACACATGACATTTTACTTGAATTTAGTTGATGTGGAGGAGTTCCACAACTATTTTTCAAATTTTGCTACTAATCTTTCCATGTTCTACAGAGTAAAAAATTATCGTCAAGATATGGAATAGTATACACTATTTCTTCCCTCCGATAACACTTTAGTTACAATGAAAATATGAAAAAATAACAATGTGTTGACTAGGAGGAGTTATTATATGTACATGCACAACTTATTAGAATATGGGGTAAAAACATGAAATGTAGGAAATTCATGTATAAGGAAAAAAATTCATGTTCTTATAACTATGGTATTTTTTTGGAAAAAGTCCATAATGACTTGGGTTGAATAATTGATAGAGTAAATTAAAAAACACCAACTTCTTTCCAAAATCAATCGGTTACAATATGTTACTACTTAATATGAGAGGATGGAAAAATACTTAAAATCATATGGTTGATATCTTTATATCTTATGTGTAAGACCCAAACACTTTCTCTTATTTATGACCGTTATTTATACTTTCACACAAGAAAAAGAACAAAAATTCCTTAAATCCAAGTGCAAGTCTAAAGAACAAACCTTCCTTAAATCCAAATAAGAATATAAACATGAATTATGATAAATATGTAAGAAAATAATGTTCATTTAGAATACCATGATTCTAACTAACATCAAAAGGTTATTTTATCCTCAAATCATAAATGAAAACCAAATAATCAAACATATTGAAAAATGATTTGGGGGTGGGGAAAGAAGAAAGATCTTCATCAATTAATTAATTGTATGAGGAAAAATAAAACATCAATTAATTAAATGTGAGGAAAGATTTGGGGGTGGGGAAAGAAGAGAAATCTTCATCAATTAATTAAATGTGTGAGGAAAAATAAAACATCAAATTAATTAAATGTGAGGAAAAATAAAACTTTGTACATCATTGATGCTATCTGCAAATCAATTATGATTGAGAAAAATAACATATTGAAAATGATTCAAAACTAAAACGCTTTGATGAGGGAAAATAAATGAAATTCAAGGATGATCCTTCAAGAATTAATCCATGATACCCTTTCTTTCAATGGTCTCTTTCCCCTTCTCCAAAAAAGCAATTCATATGATTACCATGAAAATAATAGTTAAGTTAGTTGGGCATGAAAATGTGGGATATATATAGGTTTATGGACATCATATTCTCCATCTTGGGGCATGAATTTAATATGCATTAATTATTTTTTAGGATTTTTTTTAGTATGTTTATGTGTTGTATGAAGGAAACTCATGGGAAACTTAGAAGTTTCCTAAATGAAATTGGCAACAACAATTTAAAAACATAAAAAGGATGAGGAGGAAGAATGAAATATGTATTAGTAAATGTTCAATAAGCAAAGCAAAACAACAATTTAAAAACTTAAAAAGGATGAGGAGGAAGGATGAAATATGCATTAGTAAATGTTCAATAAAGAAGGCAAACTAAATAAGGGATTATAATAGATTCACCATAATATATTATTCTAGAAGGAAATATAATGAGAAAAATATATATGATTCTAGAAGGATATATAATGAGAAAAATATATTATAAAAGAGAAGAGGAATTAGACAAGTAGACATAAGTGGACTCTAGCCGGCCAAAAGTCTAAAAGGTGCAAAGAAAAACCAAATTATCAAATGACTATCTTCCTCGAGGTTGGCATACTCATGCGTAGGTGAAAACAAGGAAGACCACTAAATAAAGTACATGGTAGATCCATGAAGTATACATCTAACATGAAACCATGGTTACAACCATGATTAAAAAATGATACATGATGGATCCATGCCAAAATAATATCATAACCACAAGAAAAGACATAGTGGATCTAGGTCTCAATATACACTGGCATAATAACTAGAACAAAGTTGAGAAGAAATTGATTTTCCAATAATAATAATGACACATGAATAAGTGGTGTTGTATGTGCAACTCAAGCACTATCATTAGAAAGTAGAGTTGCTACAAAACAAGGTCTTTAATCGAAATCTACCCATTGTAAGGACCTACTCCATGTGAATAATTATTAAAACTTAAACATAAGAGAAACCATCTATTCATAGGTCATTGATTTATATCATTGATTGATGTGGGGTAACCATGGGCACTAAAATAAATAATAAATTGCATCAAGAATGAATAGATGTATTATTGTTTAACACCTGTAGAATTTATTGATAATGAGTCATTGAGGTATACCCACTATTGATAATGAGGAACCTGTAAGGTATTATAATAATGTATAAATTACATTGCTAAATCACATTGTTAGAGAAAATGACAAGAATGATTTTAAAGATTGAAATTTATTTTAAAATGTAAAAACCTTCTTGAATCTTATTTATCTTGCATATGCTAACTATGGAATGTTTGGAAATATTTTTGTAAAAATATTCAAATTTCTAAAAAATTTATATAGTTTGTATAAAATTTTAGCTATTTTTAAGATAAAATAATTTATCCCATAAAATAAATATATTTCCATAAACTAAATATATCCTCTAAAATCATCATCCCTAATTAAAAGGAGATCATAAGACCATCTTTGATCAAACAACATGATATTCTTAAAAAAAAAATATGAAATGATTTGGAAGTCTTGAATAAAAACTAAAAAGAACACATCACTAAGTATGATTCCCAAATGCTCGAGATGAAAATAGTACATAATAGAAGACCTTTTAATAAACAATTGATAATGAATATCATTGTCAGAGGAGAGACATTCCACGAATAAGGTGAGACATTCCACGAATAAGTAATTTGGAATTGAAGGTATACCATGAATCCAATATAGGTAAATAAATGTATTTTTATTGAACACAAGGATACCTATCAATCATCTATCAAATATTTAAAGATGTTATTTAATGTTCTTGTCAACGTTACTGTCCTATGTATCACATACTTCATGAGCATGCTTCCTAAATGATACAGGCACCCTTTACTCATCTAATTGGATGCCTTGTCATTGCTAGATATACATTGTCATTGAATTAATGAATATGATTTAGTCCTTTATATAGGAAAACAGGAAAGCAGTCCCTAAGTTAGATATCCTAACCTAAATACCCTAACCTATAGGAAAACACTCCCTAAGTTAGATATCCTAACCTAAATACCCTAGCCTATAGGAAAACACTCCCTAACCTATAATAGTAGAAGCAAGCTAACTAAGGTAACAGTGGGAATCGTGCTTGTTCCATTGCCCCAATCTCTCTCTCATAGAGCTGGACTTGTTCCGTTGCCCCAAGCTTGCATCAATAATACATTACATAAAATCAAAATATCTATTTGAAAACTACGTTGAGTCAATGAAATGTACATTGAAAAAAAAGTTATTAATGTAAATCTGATTCTTATTTTTTTCGTTCCTGATGTTCAATGAATTAAATTGATTTAAGTTTATCACACGATGCATTACACAAAACTAATCAACTTGATGTGTTTGCTAATTAGTTACTTAAAATCATGACTAAACGTATATTGGAACTCTTTTACTTGTGCAATCTGATTCTCTTTTCTTTCGTTCGAGATATTCAGTAAATTTCAGTTTTATCACACAACTAAACTCAGTGTAAGTTTAGTTCATATTAGGCAAGTAGCTTTCTAAAGACGCGTTAGACAGAACTTGTCAACCTCATGTATTTTCTAGTGATTGCATACATAACAAGCATGGTTGCAGAGCAACAAGTCCCTGCTTTTTAGCAGGAAGGGAAACACGCTTAGATTGTGTTAATTTGTTCTTTTAGAATTATCATTGATGATTACAATAATATAATCATTGCAGTAATACAATGAACGTTGCAATAATATCATGAATGAGAGAACCGTAATAGGGTAATGAATAATATGGCATAATACAATGAACGTTGCAATAATATAATGAATGAGGGAACCGTAATAGGATATTGAATGCTATGGCAAATCAGGTAATCTCTTCTTCCAAGAGTAATGCCGTTGGAAATGTGTCACACGGCAGTGGAATTGTGTCACACGGCAGCGGAGCCTAGGTAGAGGCCGGAATGTATCACGCGACAGCTGAGCATGAAGTAGTTGGGAGACGATTTGTTGAGAATGGAAACACATGGACAGTACAGCTGAATACCAAGAACAACGTGTTTATGATTCATCACCTCAATGTCTATGTTTTTACTCTATCTTGTTATGTCGAAAGGCGTATACCTATTGACAATGGACACATGTAATAGGTATTTAGTTCTTAATACGTTTTTTATGGACGAGATTAAATATGCCTAGAATATTTTTAGTCGTCACAATAAATGAATGGTTCTGATTTCATCCATTAACTTCCGAGCTGTTATAAAGACATCAGTTTATAAGTTTATTTTTTTACATTTACCTAATCGTGTTTAAAAATTACTGTATTCACTAACTTATTGCCACGTTTACCTGATTAAAAAATATTAAGATATTAAGATAACCACAAATTTAACAGCGAGCCGCCTTTCGGTGTTCACCAGCCACAAGTTAGGAGCTGTGCTAATTATTATGCCTACTTAAGTTTGACAATTGGTTAATTTAAGCAGATATAAATTTGTATTCATGTCAGGCTTAGATTTCAGAATTTCTTCCATGTTAAAGTTTTGTAATGAGTACGCTCTCCATTTACATGCATTGTGGATATTTTAGTTTCATGTCAGAAGTGGATTTAGGATTTCATAATTTCTTCCATCAAGAAGTTTTGTTCTCAGTCAATTTCCATTGTGCATTTGTAAAGTTTAACAACAAATAATCAAAATATCAGTTAATTTGCATTGTGGATTTGTAAAGTTTAAAAGAAAAGAATTAAAATATAACTTAAAAGAATACATTATTTATATAATTAAAAGAAGTATGTGATATTAAAAGTTAAATATATTTATTAGGAGTTTGAATTTAAATGAAAAGAATAATAATACATAAATTTAAATATAAAAATTTATTAAAGATCTGTCTTCTTGGCTACCAAATTTCAATAAATTGAAAAAAAAATGATTTACATTTAAACAACACCAAAACCTTTTGTGAGTGAAAATGAAACTAAACCCCAAAAAATCTAATCCCAATTGTTACTCAAATCTCAGTGACTATAATGAAAAGCGTTGGTTTTTTTTTGTTGCTATTATTCTATTGAGGAAAGTATGCGGACATACCGTTTCTTTTTTGTGATTGTTCTATTGAGAAAAGTATATGTGAGAGAGAATGCTAACCATAATATATTAAAAAAACCATTCTAAGTTCAAGAATTCGAATAACAAAAGAAATATCAAAATCCTATATTATGTATCCATGTTATATATTAAAAAAACCATTCTAAGTTCAAGAATTTGAATAACACAAGAAATATCAAAATCCTATATTATGTATCCATGTCTGTTAACATGATAATATATTGAAAAAAAATCATTCTAAAGCTGAAGAATAATGGAATAATAAAATAAATATTAAAATCCTATATTAAGTATCCATGTCAAAGTATTATTGAAGACTAACATAAAGGAGACTTGCAACCCGAGCAGCCTTCAAAGAATATTGTTGATATCTACCCTAATATGGTCTCTCTCAAACTATAACTTTCAATTTGCTATAAAATATAACTTTGAATTTTACAAATGGATGTGAGAAACTTTGAATTTGCTATTAAATATAACATTGAATTTGCTACAAATGCACGTGACAAATGTGGAGAAAAAAGAGTACGGTTTTATTCATCATGTTTTGTAGTGTTGGAGGCATGGGCATGGAGAAATCTGGTGCGAGCGCAGAGCATGAGAATAGACTCAGTTTGGATTGCACGGACTGGCGGGAGTAGTTGCACATGAATCACACATGAATCATGGGAACGTCCGAAGAACTGTTGAAAAAAAACTTCCCAAAGGCTATCCAGTCCAAAAATTTTACCATTTCACAAGAAGAGGTTGATAAATTCAATGAATCCAATTTAGACAAAGAAGAAGAAATGGTTCATCCTGCCAGTTAACCTGCAAGAATGGTACCTCATTCCTCTCCAAAGTGAGTATTCCTTTAGTAAAAGAGATTAATGTATGTATTTCTGAGGGCTTAGTTCATGACACCCGATGCCAGGAGCAACTTTTTGATGCCTATAACTAACTTTTTGTGATTATTAACTAACTTTTTATGATTATAAAAAAGCGATAATTAAGCGATAAGTCTCTATATATACATGTACTATGGAACTAGAACTAGTTAGATATAAACGAGTTGCAAAAGGTCTTTTTCATAAAAAATTTGATAGCCTTGTTCATAGCGGGAAGAAAATAAATGCCAGGTCATTTATTAATTTATTAGTTATTACACATTTGACACAGCTATATACATTTTATAACGTATTAAATATTCAATATAAGAGTATGGATTTGTAGTTTATGCAATGAATGTTTCTTAGTAAACTAATGGATAATTGCTCTACTGATTTACTAAAACTTTTTGAAACAATTTGTAGAAGCATAGTTTAATTTTTTTATGGGAAACCATGTATATTAATGGAGAGGAGAACCATTCTCTTTAGGGTACGACCGTGTTGTATTTTGTAACATCCCACTCTTATGCATTGAGCGAACTTATTCTTTGAGGACACTTGCTCGCAGGTGATCCAGATTATTATGCTATTAAAACATTGATTTTGATTATGAGGCATTATGGGTTGATGGCATGTTGTTTTATTGCATTGACATAGACATGTGCTATTGATTCAGTTTTACTGAGTGTGCAGGATTTTGGACCTCGAGGATGCAGAGGCATCAATGGAACGCCTTGAACTCCGGATCGAGTCAGGGAGTGAACCATTGGGGGTTTGATTATTTTATATGTGATATTAGTGCATATGATTAGATGATATGATTATGGATAAATTGCTGACATGATTCGTTGATGATGCAGGCTGATGATAACTTGACAACCAGAATCACATGTGGAGTAGAGGGGTCACGAACGACTACCAGAGATGTTGAGGGAGAGGTGTGGATAATAGCCCTGTCAGAGCCTACGAGCACTCCCGCTGTGGATCAAACTGTAGGTTAATGTTCACCTATTTCGAGAGGACCCATGATGCCGTGAGGGAAGACTGCGATAGTCACTCATGATGATTTTAAGGGGCGCGCAATAAGGCGGGGGCCTTATTCCTTAGAGGCCCTTAGTCTCCCACAAGTTCACCTAGCAGAGTATTGACTTCAGGGGTTTTTTATGTCTACCAAGTCAGTCAAGAGGCGAGTGGCACCCTTGGAGCACATGGTGCATCCTGAAGATCACGTCGAGCAAGAAAAATGGAAAGAGGCGAGTGGCACCCTTGGAGCACCTAGTGCATCCTGAAGGGCACGTCATGTTGTTAATGATAAATGAATGAACGTAGATGGCCTTAAGACTAATAATGTGATAAGAAGTTTTTAAAACAAATTCCCTAA
>ML787800.1:200788-227632 GCA_009831015.1 Picea engelmannii | reverse complement strand
TAAACTCTCCTCCTCTATCAGACCTTACTGCCTTCAATCTTTTTCCTGTTTGATTCTCAGTTAGAGCCTTAAACACTTTGAATTTTTCAAATGCTTCAGATTTTTCCTTCAAAAAGGAAACCCATGTTAGTCTAGAATAATCACCAATAATCAACATAAAATAATTTTCTTTTCCTATACCTTCTTTCCTTGATGGTACACATAAATCCATATGTACTAACTGGAGAGGTTTTTCTGTTGAAGGAAAGCTTTTAGATTTGAAATGAGTGAGAGTAAGTTTTCCTATCTGGCAAGGTTTACAAACATAATTATATGGCTTTGATATCTTTGGAAGATACTTTACTTCCCCACTATTTTTGAGCTTGATTATATGATCAAAATTTAAGTGTCCAAGTCTCCTATTCCATAACCAACTTTCATCATACTTGCTTAAGTAACATTCTTCTTTTTCTTCTTTTAACACATAGACATTGTTTTATGTTCTTATCCCTTTTGCAACTAGCTATCCTGAATTCAAAGATTTTATTCTACAATCTTTAGAGGTAAAAACGAATTCACATCCTCTGTCACAAACTTGACTGACACTAAGAAGATTATGTTTCAGACCTTCTACAAACAACACATCTTGAGCTTTCCCTTTGCCATTACTCAAACTTACCATTCCTTTACCTTTTATTTTTCCTGGTGCATCATTTCCAAAAGTTACTTCCTTGATTTGCTTTCACTTAGAGTTAGAAACTTACTTTTTCCTCCCGTCATATGTTTGGAACATCCACTGTTAATATACGAGGGATTCTTTTCTCTTTGGGATGATAACACTAGTCTACACTTGTCATCTTCTTTCTTCTTCCAAATCTTGAAATGTTCAGCAGTAAGATTCGAGTCTGACTTAAAATTCCTTAAGCGACAATCTGCAACTTTATGTCCATAGTTATGATAGATGTAACATTCTGGTTCACTAAATAGAAGATCATAGTGATTGTTATACCCATAACTATTGTTATGCTTAACCTGTGTCCTTTTCCCAACCATCGAATGATTTATAGTCTGAGGTTGTTTGTTGCTTGGTTGTCTCGATATTTGTTGTGGAAGATGGTTATTTGTTTAATATCTTGATTGATCATATCTAAATATTAAAGAACAATTTATAGCTTTGTGACCAAAATTAGAGCAGAAAAAACAATAACCATAGAAAAAACCTTTGTACCTTGAAATTTTTTTTCTTCTTTGAGGAGGTTGATTTCTTTCATGCTGATAATCTCTCTAATATACAGATTCATTTTTTGTATTTTTTCTTTCATTCCTTCTTGGTGGTTGATTCTCTTTCTTTGTTTCTGCAGAGTGATTGTTGTCAATGTTTGAGGATTTTACAAACTTGATAGGTTATGTATTAGTTGGATGATCACTACTTGATCCTTCTTCATACCCCAAGCTAGCTTTCAACTTTGGGTTTCTTTGCTGATTTAGAATGGAGGTTAATCCTTCTGAAGCTTTAATACTTGGCAGATTTTGGTGATACAATCCCTTAAACTTCTCCATTTCTTTTCTGGTTTTTACTATCTCTCCTTCTAAGGCTCCACACCTCGCTTTATTCTCTGACAATTTTTGTTTCAATGTGTCTTCTATTTTCTTTGCCTTTTCTAACTCCACTTTTAGTAGAGAAATTTTTTCATCAGGTTTTTTACTATTCATTTTAAATTGTTTCAACAATTGTTTTTGTTTTCTCTTCTTACATCTGAGTCTGTTAATTTCTTCCAAAGAACTGATTAATTCTGCTTCCATATCCACCACAGCTTCTTCATCATCCATTTCACCTCCTGTGTGTTCATCATCAAGATATCCCATAGCCATAAGCATAAAATCATTCACTTTGTCTTCACATGATGAATCACTATCTATGTCTTCTGAGGAATTGTCATTATTTGCACACAAACTTTTCTTTTTGCTATATTTCTTGAATTTGTACTTCTTTGCATCATCAGAGTTCTAGTCCTTTTTCGAATGGGGACACTTATATGAAAAATAACCTATCTTACCACAGTTAAAACATTTGAAGGGAATCTTGCCTTGATATTTTCCTGATCCTTTCTTTAACCTTCTCACAAATTTTGCCTCAATATCATCTAAATCTGAATCAGTATTCTTGTCTTCTTTAAAAGATGTTTCTCTAGTAATGGATTTATCTTCGTTGATTCTCATTTCATATGCAGTTAATGTTCCTAGGAGTTGATCAATGGACATATTTTTAAGATCATTTAGTTCTTCTATTGCAGAGACTTTTGGATTAAATTTATCACGCAAAGATCTTAAAATCTTCTGAACTAAAGTTGATTCTTCAATATTCTCACCAAGACCTTTCATGGAATTCACAATTTCTTCAACTCTTAAAAAATACTTGATAATTGTTTCATCTTCATTCATCTTTAGTTGTTCAAACTTCAACCTAAATGTTTGAAGTTTGGAATCTTTTACTTTCTCATTTCCTTCATAGTTGCTACTAAGTTTATACCACATTTCTTTGGCAGTTTGAAGATGCATCACCTTTACAAACTCGACTTGCGAGTCCATTCAAGATAGCATTCATTCCCTTAGCATTAAAGCTAAATTCTAACTTATCATCCTTGGAAGCTAGCACAACAGGCTTTACGTATCCAGTCTCTACTACATCCCAAACATCAACACCTAAGGCCATTAGGTATGTTCTCATTCTAACCTTCCAAAAGGAAAAATTTGTTCCATCAAATAGAGGAGTCTTAGTGGCCGAAGTCCCTTCATGAATTTTCATTTTTAAGCTTACATATCTACCTTTAGATAAAAGGAACTGGCTCTANGGGGGGGGGGGTGAATCAATTGTTACTGTGCTTAAACAATATTAAGTATATTAAGCCATTTTTAATCTTTCATCAAGTGAACATCAATATTATATATAATAAGAACAACATAAATAATGAGCATCAATCACACATAAGATATACACAGAGACATATTTTCATGAGGAAACCCATAAAGGGAGAAAACCTCTTCTTCTTCGAAATGATAGGCAGTCTTTTAAGTTTTGTACATCATCTATGTTTGAGCACCAAATCAAAGTGAGGCTACTACCTCTATTTTACAAGATCTAACTTGTTGAGGGCACCAACTCTCTGGTTTCTCTAGCACCGACTAGAAGGAAGCACCAACTCTCTGAGTGTTCCAACACCGACTAGATGGAAGCACCTACTTCCACTTATACAAGCACCAACTTGTTTGAGAGAACCAACTCTTTGGTTTCTCTAGCACCCACTAGAAGGAAGCACTAACTCCCTGAGTGTTCCAGCACCGACTGGATGGAATCACATACTTCCACTTATACAAGCACAAACTTGCATATAGAAAACTCTGTGTTTTCCCAAGCACCACCCTGCCACCCTATTTTCTAGCCACAACTAGATGGAAGCTACAACTCCCAATATTCAAGCACCAACTCGAATATTAGAGGACCACAGTCCTCCCTAGAACCACCCTACCTCCCTGATTATAAATAAATGATTGAATAACCAACAACATAGATAAATCGATTCTTACCACTTCTTCTCTATTATGTAAATTTGGTATGCTTCGAACTATTCTGCAATTCTTCTCTTCATCTGTCTATTATGTAATTATACTATGCTTCAAGTTGTTCTGCAATTCTACTCTTGCTTCTCTCTATTCCTCATCTATTACTCATCTCTGATTTTTATCTCACATTGCGCATACTGTCGGTCTCACACTGTGCATACTGTAATTTTCCCTTTCTTACAGTTCAACTCATTTTTCATTCAGAATGACCAACCCCGCATAGTCATTGCATGTTTCTTTTATACACTACCACCCCTTAAGTTACCCCTCAAATCCGTAGAACAACGCTTCAGCAACTGAAACGCCAACCATCCAAGAACCATGATTCAATTCTACTAACTGAATCGTAACTGAACAATTAATCATTAAGAGCAACAATAGCCCTTCGATCAGATTTCCATGTATCCAACACCATTGGATTACAAGCACAGGGTCTTGTGTTGATTTCACCATTTCACATTTCGACATTTCGACATTTCGGCATTCCTGTGGTGAAGAGTCTTGACTCTTCATGTTACGATCGCCGAAAGGGAGCTTAGCTTGGTGCTAGCTCCTCCCTCTCACATGACCACTGACGGTGACCACAACCTACACCAAAAGGTGTTTTTCCCTTCAAGTCATCGTGACTCCAACATTATAAAATTCATGATCACAAAATCTCTGAAGTGATTGGACGGTTCACATAACCCACTGAGATGGACGATTGACTAGATTTTAGAGTTTTGTCTCTCGAGTTTTCGAGACTCACAATAGTCCCTTTTGGCATTTCAGAGTTCAAGACTTCGTGATGGTGGAGTTTCTTCTTGCTATGTAAAAACCCCGAAGTTCTGATGTGACATACACCTGCTGACGTCACACGTGGATTGATATGTGCCGAATAACTACCACATGTCACACTGATTCGTGACTTACATGTGCCTGAAATGTTGAATCAGATTGAAACTTGTCATTGCCTGATTGTGCCACGTGTCATTTGACGTGGTTTCCTCATGTGGTTTGTTGATGTGTCTGTTTCGGGATTTTGGGGTTCGCTACTTCAAAGGTTAAAGTTCCTTTGATCTTTGATTTCTCGGTCTGCTAAACTCTGAAATGGAGTCTTTTTTGATGCTCTGATCTTCTGCATTTTGTGATTTCATCATTCTTGTCATGAGTATCCTTGACACCTCCAACTCCTGATATCCAAAACTCTGAAATGGAGATTAAGTTGTGGTTTCGCATTTCACGATTTTCTGCTGTGAGTTGCTTCCTTGACTCCTGCAACCCCCGGTATCTGAAACTACGAAATGGAGTTTACACTTCTGATCTTTCCATGCGATCATCGTTGCACTGTTGGTCTTGCCACTTTCTCTTGTTTGTCATCGTCGAGCTGAGCTTGCCATCAATGACAAACAAATACTCTACCTTCTGTCTTCCCGTAATAAATATGCCAATAGAGGTGAGATCATTCATGGGTCTTGAAGGTTACTACAGAATATTTATTGAAGGATTCTCAAAGATTTCACATCCAATAACTTCCTTGCAAAGAAAGGGAGTGAAGTTTCAGTAGATAGTGGATTGTGAGAGAAGTTTCCAACACTTGAAACAATTATTGACAAGTACTCCAATATTAAGGATCACAGACCTAGAAGAAGGCTTCATCGTATGCATTGATGCATGTAATGAAGGACTTCATGGAGTCCTCAGTCAAAATGAGTTTGTCATATGTTACGAATCAAGGAAGTTGAAGGATCATGAAAGAAACTATGCCACTCATGATTTGGAGTTGGCATCCATAGTGCATGCCTTGAGGAAATGGAGACACTACCTCATAGGAAAGAGGTTTGAGCTAAGAACAGACCACAATTGTTTGAAATATTTATTTGATCAACCAAATTTAAATGCTAGACAAAGGAGATGGTTAGAATTTCTAAGAGAACATGACTTTGATATAAAGCATATCAAGGGGAAGGAGAATAAAGTGGTTGATGCACTTAGCAGGAAGGTGCATGAGTTACATACTACAACCATTAGCATGTACCAAACTTATGTTAAAAGAAAAATTCTAGAGGCTGCTAATGTAGATCTATAGTAGAGAGAATTGGTAGCAATTCTATAGCAGGATAAGACACTTCAGAAGGTGGGTGATTATAAGTTGAGGATAGATGGAATACGGTTGCACAAGAATAGGATTTTTGTTCCAAATGTCCAGGACTTGAAATGTATGATTTTGCATGAAATGCATAATGTTCCTTATGCAAGGCACCCTGGAGATTAGAAAATCGTGGCAGCGATCAAGAGCCATTACTTTTGGCTACGTGTGAAGAAATATATCATCGAGTACATCGCTAGATGTATGGAATGCTAGAAAGTGAAAGCTGAGAATAGACACCCAGCAGGGTTGTTGCAACCTTTAGACATTCCTGAATGGATGTGGGAAGTGGTGACAATGGATTTTATTACGGGATTTCCTTGAACAGGCAAGCTTCATGATTCGATCATGGTGGTAGTGGACAAGCTTACAAAATCTGCCCATTTTATTCCACTGAAAACTACGCACAATGTAGCAGAGGTTGCTGATTTTTTCATAAAGGAAGTGGCACGATTACACACGACTCCTAAAACAATTGTGTTCGACAGAGACCCGGAATTCACCTCAAATTTCTGGAAAGGATTGTTCAAAGGATTCAGAATGAATCTGAACTTTTGTACAAATTTTCATCCTGAGTCTGATGGATAGATAGAAAGAGTGAAGAGGGTGATAGAACATATACTGAGAATGTATGTGATGGACAAACCATCAAAATGGGAAGACTACCTACACTTGGTAGAATTCGCGTACAACAATGGGTATCAGGCATCATTGAAGATGAGCCCATTTGAAGAACTTTACGAAAGAAAGTGAAATACTCCAGTGAGTTGGGATAATCCAGCTGAAAGGATAGTAGTTGGGCCAGAGTTGCTCAGGGATATGGAGGACCAAATGAAAAAAATTAAGAAGAATTTAAAAGCTGCCCAAGACAGACAAAAAATTTATGCCGATAAGAATATAACCCACAGAGAATTCAAAGTCGGTGATCATGTTTTCTTGAAAGTGAAAGCTAACAGGAGTTCCCTGAAGTTGGGACGCTGCACCAAGTTGGCAGCTAGATTTTGTGGTCCTTTTGAAATCCTGGAAGAGGATTGGTCCAGTTTTTTATATGATTGCATTGCCTGCATCTATGTTTGTTCATAATGTCTTCCATGTATCGTTGCTAAATAAATATATACCCGATGCCAATCATGTTATTGATTGGAATGTGATTCAGGTGGAGCAAGAAGGCACTCTTCAAGTGCATCCGGTGTGCATTTTGGACCGGAAAGTCAAGTAGCTCTGGAACCGAGCCATAGGGCTTGTAAAGGTTCAATGGACCTGGTATAGTCCCGAGGATGCTACTTGGGAGCATGAATATGCAATGCGGACAGAATACCCACATATTTTTGAATATTTTTGAAAACTCTGTTATATATATAGGTGTATGATGCACTAAAGACAGTGCATAAATAAGGGGAGGGGATTGTAATATCCCTCGAACAAACCTAATTGTAAATGTAATATAAATATACTTAAGCTAGTGAGATGTTTTGACGTCATTTGGTAATGCACATAATGTGGCATAGTGTGTGCATGAACTACATAGTAAAATGATGTAATATGCACATCACAAGATACCACGTGCAGTAACTAAGGTGCGCGTAGTATGGAGGACAATGAGCCTCGTGTATATGATATGTGTTATAGGCTGGTGAGCCGGTTATTATAAGATGGGATGCTTATGTTTTGGTATTAGGTTGGAACACCTAGATGTCAAGTGTCAATGTGCCTACTTCGTACATGACTCACGATTAATATAAAATACATCGTTTCATGCAGACCAACCACGATAAAAGAGATGGGGGACTGAACTTCACCAGTTAGAGAAAGGGAGGGCCAAAAGTCAAGGGAATATTATATTAATATTCCTAAAACATAAAGTATGGATAATTATTTTATCCTAAGCTCTAAAGTTGGAGACAAGTGGACCAAAGTAACTTCCGATATGAGAAGTGTTAAGTTGGGGACATGCATTCATATCGTGGGGGGACTTAGCTCATTTTGGGGGATTCTAGAGAATGGGAGCCCAAACATCATTCTCACCATCAATTTTCATGAAGAGTTCACAATGATTCCTGTACACACTCAGTTATCCAGTCAATGATTCCATGACCATTTTCACTCACGCATTTGCTTATCCTGGAGACAACCTTTTCACCATTCTGGAACCTGTTCCCATAACCCTTTTTGGTTGGTGTACCTGGTTATCTTGGAGCGCGATTGAATAAGTGGGTTGTCAGGCCCATGAGTAGTTCTCTGAGCGAGAGAATTGTTGTGGATTGATTCCCGAAGGTGCTAAACTACAACTACAATGCTCTGAGAATTCCAGTCAGACCAATTGTTGAAGCCCTGGAAGGGAAGTGGGGTAGCCAAGGGAATATTGAGCATAGAAGGGGCATACTTCCTTGGGTGGGACATGCATGTGGGGAATGAGAGGCTATAGGTTGTTAGTTGAGTAAGCACCTGAGACATAATCTTTCTTGTTGTCCTTGAACCTTAGCCTGGATAGGAACCCTTTACCCTGGGTGGAGTTCAGTCCCAGCTCGGGGGTGACTCACTTTTGATAGTGATGAACAATGTAGTCTATGGATGGGAGGTTCGTGGATGGTCTGTAAATAGTTGGTGACAGTGTTTATAAGATAAGTACCAATTGTATGATAAAATGATATGATGCTTTGTTATTTACATGCCTATGTGACGATTTTATCATATATGTGATTATGATTGCTTCTATGCTTATGGGTCATTTCCTGTAAATGTTGCCTATCTGTAGTTACTGTTATTTGAATATAAAAGTCATATGTTACATAAAGAAAATTGTTGTTTATATTTAAAGCTTCTGCAAGAATGTTGTATGTATATGTTTTAACTGCATGCAATTTAAAGAGTAAATATAGGTGGCATAGCTCAGTTGATTACTGGTAATGTTACCGACTAGTGTCAAATCATGAGTGGTTGCTCTGGAGTGGTGCACTTCAGCCTATGGTTGTCCGGGGGAATGTTACAGATCATCTATGAATAGTACATAGTACAAGTGTCAATTCAAATATGCAACAGTCATTATCCCACAAACATTTGAATGTATCAAGTCCAATATTTCTTTCCTTCCAAGAAGGACCCTTTAACATTCTTTCCAAGAGCGTAACATTTGCAAACATCTTTATTCTGAATATATATCTCTAGAAGATCTGTTGCCATTTTCCCTAGAGCTGGGAGAGCTCTATAATTAATGTGAGAAAGTGTTCTATGCGATAGTTCACTCAAGCTCATAGTGTCATGTAACATGGCCTGGAGTGGTCTAATGGTTAATCTATACAAGATGATTTGTCGAACATCAATTACCTTGGCATAATTTATATGTGAGTCTTTGTGAAATGAAAGAACTCTTCCTTCTGAAAAGGTAAGCTTGTAGCCTTTGTCTTCCAAGAAAGAAATGGAAATAGGGTTCCTCTTCATTCTAGGTACATATAATACTTCACTTAGTTGAAGCTACATATCTAAATCTAGTTGGAAAGCCAAAGTTCCAACCCATTTCACATTATATATGGCATCGTCTCCAAGGACAACATGTAGATTTGTCTCTTTCTCAACGATTTGTTTTAGGTGATCTCTAAAATCGGTCATGTGCCTTGAGGCACCACTATCAATTAACCAAGTATTATCATTAGTAGGGACCATATCTGAGAGTGTTGAGATGTTGATATCTTCATATCCTTGAAGTCTCAGCTTCTAGGAACTGATTTTTCTTGATCCACCAAGCTTGTCTTCGATCATGATTCTATTCATCATATTTTTTGGATTCTTCAAAAACCCTTTTCAACTAGGCTACAAAACCTAACAACTAGGCTAGGCATAAAACCTAATTTGAAATTTCTACAAAAATTAGCGAAACCTTAGAAACCCTAGGGACAAAATATAAAAATGCTTGGAAATACAATATGAAGCTTGATGGAGGTGCGTTAAAGGAGGTCATACACTCCTATGCACTTTTTATCCCCAACATCCAAGTATCAAGTGTTGAAGCACCTCAAAAAGGAAGGTCATACAAAAAATTTGGAAAACCTAGGAGGGTCGTACGGTTTTGCATAAGTGAGAGGGTGACTAGAATTTTCTTGTGGAATGAGTTCTTCAAGACCTATGCTCTGATAAAATGTTGATTTTTCATTAAGCTAGGCTCAACCATGAATTTGATTCCATTTTTATCATTTTACTTGAACTATAGACATTTGTAGTTTCACCATTAACACTTTGTTGCAACAACCAAGATCACAAAGAGAAATATCATGCACAAGTACACAAGAAGTATCCTCAGAAACCATTCTTGGCAAGGGAAGAAAACCAAACCAATCCTTTTATATATTATTCAAGAGAAATACCTCCCACACCATAAACCTAGCACACATAAGGGTGCTCACAAAACCCTAGAAGACTAGTGCCCAGGAGAGGTGCACGTTTTTCTCAAGAAGAAGTACTTGCTGAAATTTCCAAACTCCCACTTGTGTTGTGTTTCCTCAATGGGGAATTTACCTTTATTTATATTAGACTGAGCCTATAAAAATTAGTGTATATTGGGACAACAAGGCTGACCTCAATAACTCACAATATAACTGATAATCACCATATTAATTATCTTTTACATTAATTATCTTTCACATTAATTATCTTTCACTTTATGCTGGGCGAATTGTACCCGTTACATCACAAATATGGTTACAGGTAAGTACGACTCTTGGAAAATATAGAAAGGGATATCATAAACCCACTAGTACTCAGCCACTAGGGTCACATCCATCTGTCCTCAGCCACAAGGATGTCCACATCTCTATCTCACTATGTCTCACAAGAGAATCACACTCACTAGTTCTTAGCCACTAGTATCACATTCACCTTTGCTCAACCACATGAACATACAACTCAGTAGATCTCTTTCTCACTACATCTCATGGGAGAATCATCTGGAGTATCACATAATATCAACTCTCTGCACATGGGAGACCAGTACATTGTTTCATCTTTGTCTCAGAGAGAACGACACACCCAACTCATGGGCTTCCTCACCCCACACAAGGGAAGACAACATTCCATCTTCGTATTAGAGAGGAACCACACAAACATCTCATGGGATTCCTCACCCCATATAGGGGAACACAATGTTCCATCTCTATCTCAGATAGGAACCACACACCCATATCATGCGCACACCCAACTCATGGGCTCTCTCTCAGGTTGACTCACTCAGTCTGTATCCTGGAGGATGTCTCACACAGCTATAATCATCAACATATAGTAGAGATAAAGATGAAGGAAAATTCAAGAATGATAATTAACAAAATCTTTAAAAAGACAAAACTTCTATCAAGCAAAAGAGTTTTCTAGCAAAAATCTTGAGATACCTCCAACCACAACGTTCAACCTTTTCAATGTCTCTTACATCTTCTTGTCTTCATTAGCTAGAAACCACTTTTCATTTAAGTTTTTTTCATTCTAGCACAATGAGTTAATCCTTTAGGTAAATATGATATTTTATATTCATTCCTCAAACTGGGAACCACTTCAACCTTTAATAAAATTTAATTAATAAACGTTTACTTCCACATTTTGGAGTTGATTGTCTGAGAAAAAGGTTGACTTCCTTTTCGTTTTCTGAGCATGATAAGTTAAAAATATTTCTTGGAAACAATGCCATAATTAATCTATATGAGTATACACTTTCAATGAGTCCTATTGAGCTTAATTTGGAGGTTTGGATCTCAATATTTGCACTCACGAAGTGAAGGTACTAAAACCAATTTCCAAACAAGTCTTGAAATAGACCCGAATGATATTTTGGATTTTGGAGGAATTATGGCCAACTTCATCTCTTTAAACCTATTTGAACATATTCCTCATCAAATTAACTTTCCAAAAAGATATATTTTCTTCAAAACCAACGACTGGATCTAAAGCTATGACCTTCTAAAAATCATTGCTTAGGAATCATCCATCCAATTCATGGGTTAATCTTGGCCCTTCATTAAAATCCACCTTTTCAAATCCCACACACATTGTGGTATTTGATATCATATTTTTTATATGGTAAATATTTCCATTGTATTCATGTGATACAACAGGAACTTATGGAGGTCGATCCTTACGAAATTTATGACTTAATAAAATTTTGATGGTCCACCTGTCTAGTCAACACCTAGTCAACATCCTTGTCATCACCCAGTCATCACTGAGTCATCGCCCACTCTGTGCCAAGTGTCTCAATGTGATCAGATTCCACATATCTCATGATAAGAGGTCACCATGTGTCTTGGTTTTATTAGTTGTCACGTCTTCCACATGACATAGGGTGATAGGTTAACAATAAAAGGGGATTGGATTTAGGAAATTAGGCTAAGTGTGGGAATATGAGAGCATGGTAAGAGGTAGTAAGGGGGTGGGAAGTATAAGGAGAGAGAATTGGATGAGGATGGTTTCAGGGGTAGGGGATGGATTGGATGTGAGTGTTGGGACACAATGATGGATATGAAGAGATAAGGAGGGTTAATTTGAACCTGCAAAAGAGAGATGAGTATGGAGGGATAAGGAGGGGTAAGATTTTAATAAATTAACTAAGGGAAGTGGATCGATTGGATGTCTATGGGGGTGGAGTGGAAAAGGGGTATGAGGGGGATGTGGAATATTGTAGTTCCAAGAAAATGAGTTAGGTTCCAATAATTGAGCATAGTTCCAAGAATTGAGCATGGTTCCAAGAATTACAATAACAGAAATGTGGTTCCAAGATAATAATCCTAGTTCTGATAATTCCAAGAATGTAATTGTGGTTCCAATAAAAATTATATTTGTTTCACATGAAGATATTTTTCGTTGGGAAGTTGGAAAAAAATGTCAGTATATTGAGCACACAGATAAAACTAAGACTGATGACTACACCATGAAATTATGATCGTTAAAAAATTTCTTCTTCTAATATCAATTTTTTTTAGTATTCCAAAGAGTGTGAAATTGAGGTGACAAAATTTTTAATCAACAATCACCTATGTATTTGTGGTATTGGGGCTAGAGTGCCTATGTAATTTTTTTTAGGCTGAAATACCTATGTGATTTTGGGTTGGAGAGCCTATATGTTGATTAATGGTTAGAGAGCCATAATTGTAAAATGAAATTACACCTATAGGGTGTTGTGAACTGAGGAAAACGAAAAAATAAAGGGGAGGGGAATGTAACATATGTGGTTTAATCCTCGTGAATTATAATGAAATTGCAAAAGTGTGAGTTAGGTTGGTGAGCCAATGCGTTGGGCCGAAGATTCCTTATTGATTTAATGTGGCTAGAAACTGAATTATATATTATGTGCATTGAATAATTAATAAAATTAGTAATTGTTGGCTACAATACATAATGGATGAAGAACGATGGGGGGAGATATGATTCCAAAAGAGATAGGGGTTCCAAGGGAGAAATGTTCACGGGGGATTCACCTTGTTGACAAATATCTTATCACATTCATTCATAAAGGGGGTTTTTAAATTGTGAAAAATAAAGTCAATATATTGTAGGTAGTGGGGGGGGGATGTAGGGTATCAGGGTGTTTATAGGTATTGATGGGCATGGAAATGGATATCTAGTAAAATAAATGGTTTTTTTTATTGGAAAAATGTATTGGGAGGGCGATCCAACAAAATGATTTTTAGAGGTATTTATCAATCTCTTGTGACATTAGGGGTATTCTTAAATATTCCACAAACATATGTGGTATGTCATAGGTTCATTGATTGAATCCCCATGGAACTATTCAAGGGTATTAATTCAACCCAGATTCTATAAATTATTATCATTGTGTATGAACCTTCTAATTGTTGTTGAGTGTTCCCAAACCCAATCAATTAAATCATGCAATATGGTGGGTGTGGGTCGTCACATCCCATAGTTATTGGGGAGCATGGGTTGATGTACAATTATCTTTGGGAAGAGTGAGAGTCAAACAAGAAAGGGGGGAAAAGGGAAATTTGTATGGATGGAGACAGTTCTTACATGCAATTTTTGGGTAGAAAAAGAAGACTTGAGTAATGGAAAGAGTACCAACCATGATATACTTGAAGGCAGTAAGTGTTTGGCTTTGTTTTAGGATGAAAAAAAGGCCCGTGTGCTTGTAAATCAGGTTTTAATCATGTAGTGTGAATTGCTACTGAGGAAATGTCTCAAGAGAATTGTGAAGGCTGTAGTGAGAACTCCTTGGGAAAGTGAGAGTTCCTGAAAGTTCCCACCTGAGCGTTCTTTGTCAAACGAGTGCACTTGAAGACTTGATAAAATAATGATACATCATAAGGGACTGTGAGGATTGAAGGGGGTACATTCCTTGGGTGGTGCAAGATGTAGGGAGGAGAGCTGGGGGATTGGAATTATTGTACGAGAGTTGACAACCAAAGGGCCAGATCTTCTTGTGGAATCATAGCCTCAGCTCGGGAGTCACCTATTGTTGATATTTGGAACAATAGAGCCTATGGTTAAGAGGTTCATATATCATATTTTTCTAGTTGAATCACATTTATAAACATATAAATGTTTTTGTTGTGTTATTTATGATTATTTTGTTGTGTAAATGATATCTCAATGTTTTGGTATGTTTTGTTAGGTTTGCATGCATTTAGGAATTTATAAATGAAGTAGATCCATGGATGAATTGACATGTTATTTTTTGTAGTTGTTATGGGTCTATTGCTCCTTGGTTGTATGTTATCGAGATTTTTTAATTCAACATTAGTAGGATAAGTCATTTTCCCTAGTGACGAGAATCAACATGGGTGTTGGGTACATTACATGTTAAATCTACCTTCTTGCATGATGATTTGAAAAAGTATATTTACATTGAGAAACATCTTATCTATGTTCAATTGTTATTGTATATCACCTCAAGAAATATCTCTCTATACTTAAGTTATCTCCTCAACCTTTGTATTCTTAAATGAATATCTTTCTTCTTGACCTAGTCTTTTCTAGATTCCATTTTCACACCAAATTCTATACCACGAAAGTGGGTAACCATGTTGTAATATGTGTTATTTATTTTGATGACCTTATCTTCACTGGTAATGACCCCAAACTTTTAAGCCATGTGAAATTCAACCTTAATAAAAAATTTGAAATGACATACTTAAGACTTTTGCAATATTTTCTTGGTGTCCAATTCTTGGAATCCAAGGAATGGATTTTCCTTTCCTATTCTAAGTATTTATGTGTTCTTATTCAATAATTTCACATTGAAGATTGTAAACCAAAGCCGTCTCCCTTTTCAGTCTAGAGTCAAACTTGTTGACACCTATACTACACTTGAAGTAGATGCCACATTGTACCATTAGTTATTTGGTAGCATTTTGTATTTGAATCATAAAAATCCTAATAAATAATGTATTGTTGGTCTTGCTTCCAAATATATGCAAATATCCCATGATATCAATTGGAAAGAAATAAATATTATAGTTGAGTATATCCGGGGTTCACTTTAATTTGGAATACATTACAGTTCATGGAGATACTTTGAAATACATTACAGTTTATGGGGAACTCTCTCTTGTTGGTTAGTTTCACTGACTCCAATTGGGTTGGAAACCACAATGATCTAAATTTTGCTTCCAATTACGACATTCCTAGCCTAAAATAAAAGAATAAATAAAAAAAATAAAAAAGGATAGTTGTCGAGGAGTAAGAACAACTATCTAAAGAAATGTGTCTGAGAGCCTCAGGTTTTCCTTAGAGTCAAGTGCCTACATGAGTCTACCCTCGAGGATTTCCCCCTTTGGTGTGATCCTCACCAACCCCACTGATTCATTCCTGAGGCTTGATCCCCAAGGGGTGGCTTCTGAGGTCAGATCTACCCAAGGAGCCACATTCCTCTTGAGGTCATTGATTAGATGAGCCCTGTTGGAGGAGGGGAGAAGTCGCCTCCCCTCACACCCTTTGTTGATGAATAGGCCTTCAAAAGGTTGTTGCCTGCCCAAGGAAAGAAAAAATAAGGAGGAGTTGTGCCAAAGTTCGTTAAAATACTAGATGAAGTCCCAATAATTCATTTACCCACATCCCAACCCATGAGCATGGTTGTTTCTCTAGAAGATCGGGCTCTAGTTGGAGAATTCACAGGGCTCTGGAAATCTCCACAAACAATTGAGAACTAGATTCAGAAAAATTGGAGGTCATTGATAGCAAACAACATTACCATCTATGCAGTCAGAAGGGGCTTATTTTTGTTTGAATTCATATCCAAATAAGATCGAGATTTGATCTTTAGGAGTGGGCCTTATTTAATGGGACCACAAGGGCTCTACTTAAATTATTGGATACTTGATTTTGACCCCGAAGTGGATGTGCCAAAGGTGGTCCCGGTCTGGGTATGACTACCCAACCTATCGATCCATTGTTGGAACCCCTCCTCTCTGCAAACTATATGAAACAAACTAGAAAGATCCACAGACAAAGAATAGCCAAAAGGTTAATACACGTGTGCCCGGATCTATGTAGAAGTTGATCTGGAAGTGGGTCTTCCTGAAGAAATCAAGCTAACTGTCGAGGAATGGCAGCACTACCAAAAAATTTACTACGAGTAGTTTTTGTTCAAGTTTCATAGTTGTTATGAATATGGACATTTCCAAAAAAATTGCCCCAAAACCCAGAGCATGTAGAAAGAGAAAGAATCAGGAGAAGGATGGAAGCAAGTGAATAGACCCAAGGAAAACCCCAATCCTAACTCCAAAAAGGTAAAGGAAAACCAAAAAGGACAAAATGATATTGAAAATAGTTTTGTAATACTTGGAAATCAAGAGATTGAACTAGTAAGCAATGAAAATAATGTAGAAAAGCAAGACAAATCAGAAGCAGCAAGCCAGGAAAATAAAGAAACTCCTCCGCAGCTAAAACTAGAAGAAATCCAAGAATCCAAAATATCATAGATAGAGGAAGACACAGAGGAAGAAGATGAGGGGGAATTAGATATTGGTTTATCTCAGAACCCCTCGAAACGAGCTACTAGAGGAAGGAAAATGGAAAAGGAAAGAAGAGAAAGGGAGACATACAAAGACAAACTCCAAGGATCTCAGCCAACTCTGGAAACAATGTTAAATCCAAGAAACACAAGGAATCAAGGGAAACCTTCTCATAGGATGCCCTCCAACCCAAAAAGAAAGTAATGAATATAATATCTTGGAACTGTAGGGGTTTAGGAAGCCAAAGAAAAAAAGAAGCAATGAAAGACCTAATCTGAATCTCAAATCCATGTCTACTACTAGTCCCTGAGACTAAACTCTAGGAATCTAAATTTATCCAAATTAGTGCAAGGTTGTAGAAAAAAGGAGCAGGTGTAGTAGTTAGTGCCAGAGGAGCCTTTGGAGGTATTGGATCCCTGTGGAACTCCTCAACATTCAAAATATTGAAGACAAAGCATTATTCTCACTGGATCCTCATCATTCTTCTTCACAAGGAGTCAGGTATCCAAGTAAGCATTTTTAATCTTTATGTTCCTGTACTCCTTGAGGAAAAAAAAAGATTGTTGGAATAAATTAAAAGAGTTTCTTAACATGCCTCAGATTGAGAACAAAATTATTTATGGGGATCTCAATGTCACTTTATCCCAAGGGGAAAAAAAAGGGAGAAACATTGTTAGAGATCCCATCCGAGAATGGGTTGAGGATATCATACTTGATTGGGATCTGGAAGATATAAAACCTTCTAGAGGAAAATACATGTGGTCTAATAAAATAAATGGCCCAGGGCACATAGCTACAAGTCTAGATAGATTCATGGTCCAAAGATATTTTCTCCTTTTAGGCTTGAATGTTGAGTCTAAGATCCTTCCTTTCAGTGCCTCTGACTATAAGACAATAAGCATATAAATCACTAAATACTCTCCCCTGGTCCTGATTCCTTTTAGATTCATCCCAACCTAGATTCATCATGAGGATTTTTTTGAGCTGGTCACCAGAGTTTGGAAGGATCCAGTTTTAGGTTCACCCTTTTTTGTGTGGGAATAAAAGCTTCGAAGGATGAAGAGGGCTCTCAAAATATGGGTAAAATCTTTGAAATACCCATCAACCCAAAGAATGGAAGCTCAACAGAAACTGGAAGTGCACCAACTAAGAATGGAAGAAAGAAATATCATCCCACAGATGTTGGAAACAAAAAAATACCTCCATAGAAATCTCCATATAGCCTGCAGGGAGGAAGAAGAATACTGGTGACAAAAATCTTGAAGTCTTTCGCTAAAAGTTGGATATAAAAATACCATCTTCTTTCATAAGCAAGAAGAAGCCAGAAAAAAGTACAACGATGTCAAGGAAATTCAATTTCAGAATCAGATTGTCAATGACTTTTAAGGAATCAAGCAAGCTACTCATCTCCACTTCAAAGGGATTTACACTAAGGATGCTTCCACATCAATCCATCATCAAGTTCTCAATTTGATCCCTTCAGTCGTCAAACCAAGATCCAATCAACAAATTATAACTCTGGTCACTTTGAAAGAAGTGAAATCATCCTTGGACAGTCTAGCCCCTGATAAAGCTCCAGGGACTGACGGATTTACAACCCATTTCCTTCAAGTCTACTGGCCAATCATAAATCATGATATTCATAAAATGGTGTTAAAATAATAAAAACTCCTCAAGATTGGGGGAAGCACTAATTTTGCATTCTTAGATTTAATTCCTAAATAAAAAGGAGCCTCATCCTTTGACAGTTTTTGCCCAATTTCCTTGTGCAATATTTTCTACAAAATTATCACAAACGTAATTGTCAATCGAATCAAGGGTATAGTCCCAACAATCATTCCAGAGAACCAAGGAGGCTTCATCAAAGGAAGGCACATAACTGACAATATAATTCTAGTCCAAGAAGCGATCCACTCAAGCATGCAACAGGGTGAAAAAGGTATGATTGTGAAACTAGATATGGAAAATGCTTTTGACAGAGTAAGGCATGATTTTTTGTTTCAGGTAATGCAAAAATATGGCTTCAATACTTCTTTCATCCAATGGATTAAGGATTGTATCAGGACTCATTGGATTTCTCCATTAGTCAATGGTAAAGCAACAAAATTCTTTGAGGCATCTAGGGGGATTAGATAGGGATGCCCATTGTCCCCCCTGCTCTATGCCATTCAAGCCTCAGCGCTAAGATTTCAACTAGAACACTATTGCTCCCAACAGGATTTAATGGGCATACAAATTGCAAGAGGGATCAAAGATATAAACCATGATCAATTTTCCAACGATACACTCCTCTTGGGAAGGGCTAGTACCATCATAGCTCGTAAACTCAAGAAACAACTAGATATTTACAAGGAATCTTCGAGGAGACAAATAAATTACACGAAGAGTAAAATATTTGGGTGGAACTACAAGCCAAGGGAAATGGTGGAAATATCTAGAATACTGGAGATGGAAGGGGAAACTCAATGGGAGTCATTCAAATACTTAAGAGTTCCCATATTCAAATATAAGCCCAAATCTGCTCACTGGTCTCCTGTAATTGGCAAAATAAAAAATAGAATTCAACCGTGGCGGGCCTCCTGGTTAAACTTGTAAGGGAAGTTAGTTATCCTTAAATCGGTGCTAGCCATTATTCTAATATATCAAAGCTCCATTCTGTTAGATCCATCTGGATGGATAAGCCAAATTGAGTCTCTTTTAAGAAGATTTCTTTGGAAAGGAGGCAATCAAAATGAAAACAATCTGCCTCTAGTTAGTTGGGGGGAAGTAACAAAGCCATACACAGAAGGAAGTCTTCAAATAAGAGACCTGAGATCCCAAAATCTGGCACTAGGGGCCAAACTTCTCTAGAACCTAGTCTCTAGAAAACTCACCTAGATCAAGAATTCCCTATGGAAGAAATGTTATTCAGATGCTAGAAGGAAGTGTCTCAATACATCCCCTAAAGTCTCAAAAGGATCGAAAATATTCAAAATCTATCAAAAAGCCTCTGGTTACTTCAATCCCCATCTAACCTGGATACCAGGTAATAGAGAAAACATTCTACTATGGGAGGACCTGATCCTATGAGAGCCTCCCTTAGATTCCATCCTGGGCACCAACAATTTAAAAAACTTCCTCCAGACCCAACATTTAAACAGGATTTGGGACATTTCAAAGTGGCATTCGGATGCAAACAAAAGTTGGAAAGAATGGAATCTGTCAAGAAGACCAAGCCACTTGGATAATAAAGAAAGTTGATTACTCATGTTACTCCAGGGGAAATCACCGATCACTGCAAATAAGAAAGATCAAAGGGGATGGGGACAACAATCCGTCTCTTACACAGTTTCATAGGGTTACAAGCTCGCCAAAGAAAATCCGTACACACCCCGCAATCTGTCCCTATGGAAGGAAGTCTAGAGATACAAATCAATCCCAAAAATTGACATGTTCATCTGGATGCTAGCGCATAACGCCATTCTCACTAGAGATAACCTCAAAAGAAATGGATGGCAAGGACCCACACATTATCCCTTCTGCGTCTCAAATGAGGAAACCATGGCACATATATTGTTGAACTGCTCATTCACTTGGGAAGTATAGTATCTAGCGTTAGCTCCTTGGACAACTCAAATAACTCTTCCAGATGAGATACCTAACCTTCTGTCAGCTGGAAGGCTTTATGCACCTTCTCCCTCATGAAGAAAGGCCAACTGAAAAGATGGTGGGGGTACCTTCCCAAGTTTATTTGCTGGAAAATTTAGTTAGAACGCAATGCCCGAGTCTTCAAATGGAATGCTTCTAGAGAGGGTCAAGTGAGTGCAAAAGCTAAAGCAATGATGGTGGACTTTCTGTCATCCACCCATTTTCCAACAAATAAAGGTAAGTTAACTCCTAGCATGGAAGACTGGTTGTCAAGCCTTATCCCAAGTACTCTGAAAGTATCAACTGCTTCTCATTGGGAAATTAGGTTCGACCCTTCAACCTTCACAATATGGTGCAATTCCCTTCAAAGGCATAGTCTTTTCTTTGACGTAGCTTCTAAAGGAAACCCCAATGAGGTTGGCGAGGGAGGGGTGATTATTAATCCCTAGGAAACAAAGGTACTAATGTATTCCTGGGGAATCGACAAGGACAAAAATAACATAGATGAAGATTTAGCCCTCTGGCGAGGCTTATATCAAGCCCAAATCATGAACATCACGGACCTCAATGTCTTTGGAGACTCTCGTATCATTATTCAAGCCCTCTCTTTTAAGAACCTTGCCATACATATGAGGCTCAGGAAAATTCTTTAGAAAATTAAACTCCTTATGGCCACTTTCCATTCTATCCATCTATTCCATATTCTGCGGGAATTAAATGGTGAAGCAGATAAAGAAGCTAACAAAGCAATATTGTTAAGAAAAGGAGTTCTATTACTAGGCGGAACCGAGGGATTTGATAAATTAACATAAACTTGTGAACTAGAGCTAATCCCGAAGTCATAGATGAGACTACCCAATGAACACTCATTATAATTGTGCAAGCAGTTTTCTGTTGTTTTATTAATATATCTCATACCCGTTCTTGTAAAAAAAATAAAAAGAACAACTATATAATAAATGAATATTATAAGAGAGAGTCCCAAATGCACACTCTCTCATAGGAGCAATCTTGCAAATTAGCCGACAAAAATTTCAAAATCATTATGCTTATTGCATGTTACTAGACCTATTTATTTTCTATAAAATTCAGAGTATGATATTCTTATATAAGATAATATGTTTCTTTATGTGCACTCTAATTATAGGCATGCATTAATGTTACCCAAAGATGAAACCCAATTAAACCCAATTAAGCCAACAATGAATGGAATATAAGACAATAAGGGATTTGGAGTGTTAAATTCCCATTGTCACGATGATATAGAGATCATATGAAATGGTGAAAATAAGGCAACTTGTAGATGATGCTTTACAACAATTACCCCTCCTCTATCCAATATACTAAAGGAATATACTAAAGGAACATGCAAGGATTTTTGGTTAAGCTTCATAGATTGTTACACATTTCTTATATATTTGTGATTTTTTATTCATATTATTAAGAGAAATAATCATCATAGATAAGAGTTGTATTTATGTTGTTTCTCGTATTTCCTTACTAGGAAGGTACATTCTCAAAATAACTTGTGGTAGATTTTGAAGTTTTGACTTAACCTCTAACTTCTACTTCATTGCTAGACGCATTGCCTGGTCTAATAAACATTCAATTCATCCTTTTATTAATTATTTGAGGCAAGAAAAAGGATTGTAGATGTAAAACATGCTAAGTGTTTCTAGGAAATAAAGAGTACCCGAAGGCCAAACAACTAGTCAATCTATATGAGATGTCTTGCATGCACTTTCCTCCTTAATCAGATAAGCACTTGTAGATGTAAAACATGCTAAGTGTTTCTAGGAAATAAAGAGTACCCGAAGGCCAAACAACTAGTCAATCTATATGAGATGTCTTGCATGCACTTTCCTCCTTAATCAGATAAGCACTTTTCTTGCTTAAGGGTGTAAGCATTCAAAGTACTTGATTTTTTTATCTCTTTACATTGTGTTTTGTGTTACTTCATCTCCATTTTACACTGTATAGCATCTATCTTGGTATATGTTGAGGAGGAAGTAATGATGGTAAGGGTGCTTAACTTTGCTTAACTAAATGGTTGAGAGTTGTTGTGTGCCTGTCCAATTTAGGGTTTGTTGGTGGTTTCAGATCCACCTTTGTAGGAGGACAGTTCAAGGTTGTTTGTGCTATATAAATGTAATGATTGGCTTCAATAATCAACGAAGGTGAGCTCTTCTCACGTATTCTGTTCTACCTCTATTAATTAATTTGGTATCAGAGCTTTGGATCGTTGAAGGCTCGTTCTTTTGGGAGAGGAGCCATGCCAAAGCCTGCACTCAGGCCGAGAACCCTGCAGAGCCCACACGACACTCAGGACGTTGTTGGAGGAGAGCGTGGATGTTGCTGGAGGATTGCTGAAGAAGAGATTGTTGCTGCTAGAGGAGCCGCAGATGTGTGGAGGGGTTTGGTGATGGCCTGAGAGTGCACGAGTGGTTCAGAGTGGAGGAATCCACTGAGATATCCACTCAATTCCCGATTCACTATCGTGTTGGTCCATCCGCTGTCAAGGAGTCGACCATAGTGAAATCGACGATTGCAGACCTGTTTGGAGCTACCACATATAAGAGAGAAGTCGTTGTTTTAAAGAAGGCTCACATTCTGAAAGGATCCACCACTTGAACTAGGGAAGGATTGCATCCCACTTCCATTGATAAAATGAAGCATTTCTAGAATCCTGATTTGAAGAGAAAATGCGATTTGAATCTCTGGATCTCCTCGCGGCCTGTTTGTGAATCGATCTTACAACATTTGTGTGAGTAGAACCGAGCACCATTTCAGGAGTGACGTGGTGCCTTCGTGATCCATTTGAGGAGCTGGGAGTTGTTTGGCATGTGGAGCACATGTGTTCTCAGATCCTGCGCAGAGGAGCCCATAGATATATTCCCCCCTGTGAGAACATAGAGTACAATCCTTCCCATCATTTGGCACAACCATGAAGGTTGAAATAGCTACCAGGACCAGCGAGGAGGGAGGCGTAGCAGAGAAAAGGAGTCTATATCAGAGCGGGCGTAAGCTGTCCAGCGAAGGCACGAGCAGAGAAATGTCGCAAGCACAATCAGTCGTGGGGAGATCCGCAAAGAGAGGGTGTTGTTGGAGATCGTTGTTGTCAACACACTAGTCCATTGCCTAGTTCGCTAACAGATCATTGCTATCGATGCCAGCTGCTGTCAGATCGATGCAGGCATCTTCGTCTTGGGTTTGAGAGGCCACAACATTTCCTCTGGTGTCCATGATATGAATCTTGTACATGCATGAAGCAGAAGCAAATTGTTGCTTAGGAGAATAGCGAGAGAAGACTCCAAGCCACGCGCTCCATGAAAAATCCGTCATGCAATGTACAGACTCCAAGAATTGTTGAGGAATCATTGATCCATAAAATTATTGCATTGATTTCCTTCAAGTGCCGGGTGTACAGATCCCATCCATTGATCGTGCATTTCTCAAAGGTTATCCATGAGCATGGGAGTCCTTAAACTCTCCAATATTCTCACGGTTTCTCTATGAAATTATACACTAGAGAGGGGAATGGTTTCGCGGTTTCCTGTAGCAAGTGCTGGTGTATAGGAGATGCATCATACCCAAATTTTGGAAGAATGTTAAAATCTGTTCTGCATCCACTCAACCTTGTGAACTGGAACTGGAGCTAGTATACTCGCCATCCCTCGACCTTTCACTTATGCCATCAAAGTTGTTCTTGTAGAAGAGTGATTCTGTGATAAAAGAGCACGGAGTGTAGAGTTTTGGACGTGTATGATAGCCACCATTTATGTAGTGAAGCAAATGCCAGTTATTCTCTATCTACATGGGGGAAAGAGCGTTTTTGAATTGAAGGATCCCATGAGCCCGTGGAAAGCACTAGAACTGTGTGGAGAGAGCATCGTAAAAAAAAATGGATTAGAGAAATTGTAATGGGTAAGCAAAGGAGAATTAAACAGAGCTGAAACACATGTGGAGGAAGACTCAACAAGAGGAAATATATTTTGCAGGTAAATATAAAGTGTCTTCAGCAGTAGCAGAGGAACTCATGCCTGATGGAGGCCAGGATGATATTGCGGATCTGGAGCAGATTGATGAAGATGAAGAAATAAATGCAATATTGAAAAGGCTAATGCCAATTTTACCATCATTTTCAGGTAAAAATTTTGATCTTTGGAAAATGAAAATGGAAGGTTTACTTGGATCAGTAGATTTATGGGAACTTGTTCAAAATGGTTATGAAGATCCTACTGAGAAGAGAAGAGATAAATTAACATTATATCTTGTTAGTTCAACATTGAATAATGGCATCCTGTCTGCTCTGTTATATGAATTTGGTGAAATAGAGAATGCAAAAATGTTTTGGGATAATCTAGAGATCAAGTTTAGTTTGAGGGGGAGAAAGATAGCTAAAGACAAAATTAATCATGTGACTATTGTTGAAAATGGTGAGTGTATTGATAGTCTTATAACTGAAATAAAGACTGGAAATGATTGCATTGAAATTGTAGTGTACCTTTAGCTAGACCGAGGCTTATAACGCACAATATAGCAATCGATATACACTTAAGCTTGATTATAAACACAGCCAGTATAAACACATGCATTTAACACAATTAACACATTTAACTCAGAGTAAACATATGAATTACTGCTATATTCAACAAGCATTAGCCTTATCATTTAATTCATATACATAGCAGAAAACGTGATACATAAACAACTCAGTCATGCAAAACATGAACAAAGCATAATTCAGATACTTATCTTTTAACAACTGTAGAAATCACCAACAAAATGCAAGCCTTCCACGAACCTCCCAGCCTTAGACCACACTGTTCATGAGCTCAACAGTGGGTCACCCCCGAGATGGGACTGAGATCCACCCCAAGGCAAGGAATCATAGGCTAGGCTGAGGTTACATGGAGGACAGTCATACACAACCACCAGGAAGAAAGCTCTCCCAGGAATCTCCCTCGCTCACTGCCCACAGACCCTCATTCCCCACATGCCTGTTCCACCCCAGGAGAGTGCACCTTCTCTGTCACCTGGACAGTCCTTCGGCTGCCAGTCTCCCTTACCTTGGGTTACAGGAACAGACTAGACCAGAAGTCTCCAGGCTCTATGGTAGCTACAGGGTTCCTTCCAGGAGTTCTCTCCTCCCTCTGCGCACTCTATCACCTGGAGGAGTCACTCACAGGCCAACAAGCCACACACAGTCCAGTACTGCGTGGTCACAACAACCCATGGGAAAAACAGACGCAGGCTTTCCCCAAACCGGTTCAGCAGTCACAGGATGATCTCACGGTGTTCATTTTCGAAATTCTTCCTGAGAAGCCATTTTTCGTAGGGAATTACCCCGACTCTCTCTACCCCCCCCCTCCGGCAGAATGGTCGTTTCCCCATCTTCCCTACCCAGGATAGACTCATGCTCGGATGTTTGGAATGGGTGACAGACAATCCACGCAAGGGTCAATGCAGGTCCCGGATGGTTTCAGAGGATGTATGGGGGTTTTTCTGCAAAAGTCAAACTCTTCCCTTCTAGCAGTCCCTGAGTCCCCTGGAGGAGGAACCCCCAACATGGCTCATCTCGGCCTTTTATTGCATGGCCAGGGTTGACACTTGTCACCCATGCAACTGCATGTGTTCCTGCAACGTGCGTGCCTTCCACCATTTGGAAATCACATGTCCTACCAACAAGGACTTAGTTTACAACATATAATGTATTTCTTTTTTGGAATGATATTAAAATATTATTCTCAAGTCTTAAGCCCTCTAGGCTCAACACTTATCCCCTTTTTCCCACCTCCAGCCCCTAATTCCTTACCCATTCTGTGGACGCCCAGTCCCCCTTCACTCATTCATCGTGGTCAGTCTGCACCTGGCGGTGTTTATACTTTATTGATCATTCTACATACATACAAGTACATCAGCAGGCTCTTGGCCTTCAACACTTAGGCTCTTTGTCCTAACAAACACAAAAGCCTACCAGTTATACAAAACTTGTCTCACCGGCCTATAAAACATAATTACAATCTCTTTTAAGACATGTTTTACAATGGGGCTCGGCCTTGGGGACACTACAATGCCCCTCCCTTATTTTTGCACTGTCCTCAGTGCAGCTTTACACAACATCTACATGCCTTTCAAAATTTTCAAAAAGATGCGGGTACTCTACCCGCATAACCTCTTCATGCCCCCATGTCGCGTCCTCAGGACTGTACCAGGTCCACTGGACCTTTACGATTTCTATAGCTCGATTCCATAGTTGTTTTCTTTTCCTGTCCAATATGCGCACAGGATGCACTTGCAGGACACCCTCTGGTTCCACCTGAATCACATTCCAATCGATAACATGATTAGCATCAAGTAGATATTTCTTAAGCAGTGAAACATGAAATACATTATGTATAGTCATAGATGCAGGTAATGCAAGCATGTATGCAACTGGCCCAATCCTTTCCAGGATCTCAAATGGCCCACAAAATCTTGTTGCCAACTTGGCGCAACTTCCCAATTTCAGGGAACTCCTGTTAGTTTTCACTTTCAAGAAAA
>ML787800.1:182561-200667 GCA_009831015.1 Picea engelmannii | reverse complement strand
AATGATGCATGGTACCCATTATTGTAGGCGAATTCTACCAAATGCAGGTAGTCCTCCCACCTGGATGGTTTATCCATCACATACATTCTCAGCATGTCTTCGATTACTCTGTTTACTCTCTTTGTCTGTCCATCAGACTCGGGATGATATGTTGTGCTAAAGTTCAGATTCGTTCCGAATCCTTTGAATAGTCCTTTCCAGAAATTCGAAGTGAATTTCAGGTCCCTGTCAGACACAATTGTCTTAGGAATTCCATGCAAGCATGCAATTTCTTTTAAAAAGATATCAGCAACATCTGCTGCTCTGTGGGTGGTTTTCAGTGGAATAAAATGGGCAGCTTTAGTAAGCTTGTCCACCACCACCATGATTGAGTCATGATGTTTGCTTTTTCTAGGAAATCCTGTGATAAAATCCATTGTTACCATGTCCCATTTCCATTCAAGAATAGGTAAGGGCTGCAGCAACCCTGCTGGGTGCCTATGCTCTGCCTTAACCTTTTGGCACTCCATGCATCTTGCGATGTATTCAGCAATTTCCTTCTTCATACCTGGCCAAAAATAATGGCTTCGGACTACTGCCACAGTCTTCTGATATCCAGGATGTCCAGCATAAGGCACATTATGCATCTCCTTTAGAATTTCCAGCTTCAATTCTCGGTCATTAGGTACATACACTCTGTTTTTATACAGAAGTAAACCACTAGTTCCCAAAGTGTAACTTTCCTGGGTCTGTGGTCTCTCATGCTGCTGTAGCTTTGCTACAAGTCTTTTGTACTACAAATCGACACTTGCAGCTCCAAGAATTATGTCTTTAATCTCGGTTTTGTACATGCTAACGGTTGTAGCATGTAATTTGTGCACTTTTCTGCTAAGTGCATTAGCCACCTTATTTTCTTTCCCTTTGATATGCTTGATATCAAAGTCATATTCACACAGAAATTCCAGCCATCTAATTTTCCCGGCATTTAAAGATGGCTGACCAAATAAATACTTCAGACCGTTATGGTCTGTTCTCAACTCGAATTTCTTTCCCATGAGGTAATGTCTCCATTTCCTCAAGGCATCGACAACTGCTACCAGCTCTAAATCATGAGTGGCATAATTCCTTTCATGTTCTTTCAGCTTTCGGGATTCATAACAAATTACAGATCCCTCTTGGCTGAGAACTCCTCCCAGTCCCTCCTTACACGCATCTGTGCAAACTACATAATCCTTGTTTGGATCTGCAATCTTCAGGATTGGAGCACTAGTGAGCAACTACTTCAATTGCTGGAAGCTGCTCTCACATTCATTGGTCCACTGAAACTTCTTCTCCTTCCTTTGCAAGGAAGTGATAGCATGAGCTATCCTTGAAAATCCGGCTATGAACCTCCTATAATAGCCTGCCAGACCCATAAAAGATCTAACTTCTGTCACATCCCTTGGCACTGGCCATTCTCGAATGGCCTGTACCTTTTCAGGGTCCACAACGATCCCTTCTTCAGAGATTATATGCCCCAAGTAATGGATCTGCCTTTGGTAAAAGAAGCACTTGCTCAATTTTGCATACAACTGGTGTTCTCTCAACACCTATAGCACCATTCTTAGGTGTTGTTCGTGTTCTTCCTCTGTCTTGGAATACACCAATATATTTTCCAAGAAGACTATGACAAACTTGTCCAGATAATTTTTGAACACTCCATTCATTAAGCACATGAAGACATCATGCGCGTTGGACAGTCCAAACGACACCACTGTAAATTCATAATGACCATACCTTGTTCTGAAGGCGGTCTTGCCGATGTATTCATCTTTTATCCTCACTTGATGATATCCAGATCGAAGATCTATTTTCGAAAATACTTTCGCATCCTTCAACTAATCAAAAAGATCATCAATCCTTGGCAGAGGATACTTGTTTTTGACAGTGACTTTATTCAACTGTCGAAAGTCAATGCACAGCCTCAACGTCCCATCTTTCTTCTTCACCAATAGGACTGGGGCTCCCCACGGTGACACACTGGGGTGAACATAACCTTTCTTTAGTATCTCTTCGAGCTGCAGTTGTAACTCTTTCAGCTCTGGTGTGCTCATTCTATAAGGAGTCTTTGAAATTGGAGCTGCCCCAGGCATCAGATTTATAGAAAAATCAATGTCCCTCTTCGGAGGTAGTCCAGGCACCTCCTGAAACACATCCTCAAACTCTTTAAGCACCCTGTGGTCTTCCGGATTCGAGACCACGTTTTGGGATGCTTCTTCCACCCAAGCTACAAATAATTGACAGCCTTTCCGATAACACTTCTTCAGCTGCATGGCTGAGATTTCCCTCACAGCCACGGCTCTGGAAATTCCTTGGACTGTTACCAGATTTCCCTCTTCGTTCAGACATGTGAACCTCTTGTTTCCACAATCCAGAAGGGCACGGTGTTGGTCCAACGAGTCCATCCCAATTAAGAAATCATATGAACCTAAAGGAAGAATGTTCAATTAAGCCTTAGTGCTCATTCCTTTCATGTCCACCGAACAGGACTTAACCAATTCAATGACCTTCCTCTTGGTCCCTGTGGCTAACTGCACTAACCAAGACTTCTCATGTTTTCTCTTCGTTAGATGCAAACTTTCCACCACCCTAGGATCTACATAACTATGGCTAGCCCCTAAATCAATTAAAATAACAAGTGGTCGGTTGTTGATCATACCTTCCACTTCAATCATGTGCGATTGAAATTCCGCTTGCTTGTTGTCCAGGGCTGTATAGATCCTCGGCATTCTGCTGCCCATATCCTCCACTGTTTCAGCTTTCTGAACAGTATGGACAGTTCTTGCTTTGTATTTTTTGTGGGGGCAGTCTCTGTATCTATGATTCCCTTTACAGCCCCAACACTCCATGGGTGGAGGCCTTAGTATCTGTTCACTCCCTTCAAATTTCCTGGGTTCATTAAAGGATGACTGTCCCCAAGGACTGTTTCTGAAAAAGGAAGGCTTGCTTCCCTTCTGCCTCTGTTCTTTCTTAAACCTCTTCTGGTTATCCCAAGCCTTCTGAAAGGTAGGATTTTCTTTCTGTTATTCGTATAGGCATTTATCCCTTCTTATGGTTTCTTCCATAGTCTTAGTATCATCATATTGAATCTTGTCACCAATGGAAGGTGGCAGTCCACTCAAATACCTCTGAATTTTGACAGCCTCATCTTTGATGAATGGAACATACTTCAACAGTTCCAGAAAACTTCGTTCATACTCAACAATGGTCATGCTACCTAGCTTGAGTTCGAAGAACTCCTTCATCTTTCTGTCATAGTATCTTTTAGTCAGGTATTTCCTCTCGAAATACCTCTTAAATTCCTTCCATGTGACCTCTTTCTCTCTGATGTGCTGCACCTGCACAAACTGATCCCACCACATGGATGCTTTTCCTTTCAGCTGGTACATTGCAATTCTTCCCTTTGCATGGGTAGAATAATTCTGCAGCTGGAAGTATTTCTTCATGCCCAACAACCATGTCTCGTCATCTTCCTCCTTCTTATGCTCTCCATCGAATGTTGGAGGTTTAATCTTGTTCATCTCTCCTTTCAATTCTTCCCTTCCAGATTTCTGATGTTTTCTGGTAGGGGACGGGCTCGAACTGTTGTGCGTCTCCCGGTCCGAATGTCTTTGGGAGCGACTAAGATGTCAGCTACCAATCCTTGATCTCCCTCTTCTCCTATGGGTTCTGCGACTCTCTATCGTACTTGAGTCTCTTTCTTTCTCGAGTTTCTTCTCTATTCTTTTCAGGCTCTTCAACATTTTTAAATTGAATTCACCCTGCCGATCCCAGATTTTCATGAGCTTTCGGCTATCAGCTAGGTGAGCCTGGGCATCTTCCTGCAATCTTTCAATGAGTTGCATCATATGTTCTTCCTTATCCATCTCTTTTCTGTGCCCATTGGAGTTCAATCCCTCCACTCCCATATTGACATCCTTTCCTTCCCGTTCGTCTTCCATTTCAGGGGTAATCTGCACTCTTCCCCACTCCATACTCGGCGTTGATTAACTAGAGTTCTGGCCTTCGTTGAACTCTGCACATGCACCGTGCAATTGAATTCGAAATTTGTCAGGCCATTAAATTTCATGAACAATCCACAACATTTATAACTAATACGAACAAGAACGAAAGACATTTCAACTTCACAAAGTTTTCAGAGCTTTCTGGCTCTGTAATTTTTGGGACTTCGGAACTTCGGAATCTCGGTCCACAAAGATCCGACAGTTAAATATACGAAACCCAAGTCACCCTTTTCGCAACTCGCGACATCGCGAGTTCATGAGTCGAAAACTTTCGACTCATTCCTCTAAACGCCGATACCCGAGATACGACAAGGGTATGGCTCTTTTCTTTGTTAGTGGCCTCTCCACATGTAACCATAGGCTAGGCTTAAATTTCAGCGCCTCTCATAACTCACACCTTTGTGGATGTGTGATTCAAACTCTTTTGCCTCCCGTTGCGATCTTCCGAGACGCGATAGGTCAATGCTGATATGACTCCTCCCTCGACGGACTTCCGCTACTCGAAACCTCGCAACCTCGCCGGTGGAACCGTCGAGCTTTCACCCTCCTATTCCGCGAACCCCCGAGATGCGAGAATTTCAACGGAGTGTCGACTCCTATCTCCAGGCAACGCGTGTCCTCCCGTCGATCACGCGGGTCCCACCTTATGCTCTTCCACGCGACCACACGAACCTCGTCCCTCGGCACTTCGCGACTCGCGAATCCTAATGCCAATACTTCGGAACTTCTCGCAGCGAGATCCCGAGGCTTCGTGCCACCTGTATTCCACTCACCGGCCTCGCTATGGCCCACACTGTCCTCCAACTATTGGGGTATCGCTTCTCGCAACCTCGCGACCCTCGTGGCCAAATTCTCGAGCCTTTTCTCGCGAGGCTCCGATACACGATCCCACGTGCGGATCCAACGATCCTCCCGCGATCCGGATCCAACGATCCTCCCGCGATCTGGATCCAATGATTGTCTTCGCTCCTCGTGACTTCGCGACTTCGCGACTTGGAGCACCCAACTCTTGGCCCCTTACCCTGCGAACTCTTGCGTTCGCGAGACCCGAATCCTGGATTTCTTCGGCACTTCGCCGACTCCGCGATTGCTGCCACCTGTTCTCCTCAGATGGACGGCTGCGATTCTCTCGCAACTTCGCCACTTGCAAAGTCGAATGAATTCCTAATCTGAACTTCGATGTCCAAATCCCCGATAGAGAGGATCTTGTGACACGTGCCCTCCCAATAGGACGGCTCAGATTTCCTCGGGACTTCGCGTATCACGATTTCCATATTTCCTATGTACTTCAAAAGGAAATTTAATTCCTATGTGCATTTTCCCCAGATCTGACGGTCACGAGGGCTCGCCTTCCCTCCCGAACAGATCCCAAGGTTCTAACACCATTGGTGTAGAGACCTATCTCCCCATGGCCATAGACCACATCGGCTGTAGTTTCACTGCACCGCTAAACTTCCTGAGTTCTTAATAAAAACTCGTCAAGTGTCTCCTTCACGTTTTGGAGCAAACCAGTGTCTGAAATTGGTCCTCCAGACTCAATTTCCCCTCGCATTCTTGTTCCAAAGACCGCTCCACTAGCCCATCTAGGCTCAATGTCGAAACCTTGGCTCTGATACCAATTTGTAGTGTACCTTTAGCTAGACCGAGGCTTATAACGCACAATATAGCAATCGGTATACACTTAAGCTTGATTATAAACACAGCCAGTATAAACACATGCATTTAACACAATTAACACATTTAACTCAGAGTAAACATATGAATTACTGCTATATTCAACAAGCATTAACCTTATCATTTAATTCATATACACAGCAGAAAACGTGATACATAAACAGCTCAGTCATGCAAAACATGATCAAAGCATAATTCAGATACTTATCTTTTAACAACTGTAGAAATCACCAACCAAGTGTAGGACTTCCACGAACCTCCCAGCCTTAGACCACACTGTTCATCATCTCAACAGTGGGTCACCCCCGAGCTGGGACCAAGCTCCATCCCAAGGCAAGGAATCCTAGGCTAGGCTGAGGTTACAGGGAGGGCAACCATACACAACCACCAGGAAGAAATCTCTCCCAGGAATCTCCCTTGCTCACTGCCCACAGACCCTCATTCCCCACATGCCTGTTCCACCCCAAGAGAGTGCACCTTCTCTTTCACCTGGACAGTCCTTCGGCTGCCAGTCTCCCTTACCTTGGGTTACAGGAATAGACCGGACCAGAAGTCTCTGGGCTCTATGGCAGCTACAGGGTTCCTTCTAGGAGTTCTCTCCTCCCTCTGCGCACTCTCTCACCTGGAGGATTTTGCTCACAGGACAACAAGCCACACGCAGTCCAGTACTGCGTGGTCACAACAACCCACAGGAAAAACAGACGCAGGCTTTCCCCAAACCGGTTCAACAGTCACAGGATGATCTCACGGTTTTCATTTTCGGAATTCTTCCTGAGAAGCCATTTTTCGCAGGGAAGTACCCCGACTCTCTCTACCCCCCCCCNCAGGATAGACTCACGCTCGGATGTCCAAAATGCGTGACAGACAATCCACGCAAGGGTCAATGCAGGTCCCAGATGGTTTCAGAGGATGTACGGGGGTTTTTCTGCAAAAGTTAGACTCTTCCCTTCTGGCAGTCCCTGAGTCCCCTAGAGGAGGAACCCCCAACACGGCTCATCTCGACCTTTTATTGCATGGCCAGGGTTGACACTTGTCACCCATGCAACTGAACGCGTTCCTTCCACCGTTTGGAAATCACATGTCCTACCAACAAGGACTTAGGTTACAACATATAATGTATTTCTTTTTTGGAATAATATTAAAATATTATTCTCAAGGCTTAAGCCCTCTAGGCTCAACACTTAGCCCCTTTTTTCCCACCTCTAGCCCCTAATTCCTTGCCCATTCTGTGGATGCCCACTCCCCCTTCACTCATTCATCGTGGTCGGTCTGCACCTGGCGATGTTTATACTTTATTGATCATTCTACATACATACAAGTACATCAGCACGCTCTTGGCCTTCAACACTTAGGCTCTCTGGCCTAGTAAACACACAAGCCTACCAGTTATACAAAACTTGGCTCACCAGCCTATAAAACATAATTACAATCTCTTTTAAGACATGTTTTACAATGGGGCTCGGCCTTGGGGACACTACAGAGATCACAATGATTGATGATGAAAGTGTGTATGTAGCTGATTGTGATAATGAGAATGAAAACCTTGTGGAGGAAGATCTCTTTGATTTCTTCATCTTCATCAATCTTCTCCATATCCACAATCTGATCCTGGTCTCCATTAGGTATGAGTTGCTCTGCTACTGCTGAAGACACTTTATATTTACCTGCAAAATATATTTCCTCTGGCTGATTCTTCCTCCACATGTGTTTCATCTCTCTCTGGAGTTGTTTAATTCTCCTTTGCTTACCCATTACAATTTCTCTAATCAATTTTTTTTTTTACGATGTTCTCTCCACAAAGTTCCAACGCTTTCCATGGGCTCACGAGCTCCTTCAATTCAACAATGCTCTTTCCCCCACGCAGATAGAGAATAACTGGCATCTGCTTCACTACATAAATGGTGGCTATCATACATGTCCAAAACTCCACACTCCGTGCTCTTTTCACATGGAAGCACTCTTCTACAGGAACAACTTTGATGGAATAAGTGAAAGGTCGAGGGATGGCGAGTATACTAGCTCCAGTTCCAGTTCACAAGGTTGAGTGGATTCACAACAAATTTCAACATTCTTCCAAAATTTGGGTATGATGCATCTCCTATACACCAGCACTTGCTACAGGAAACCGCGAAACCATTCCCCTCTCTAGTGTATAATTTCACAGTGAAACTGCGAGAATATTGGAGAGTTTAAGGACTCCCACGCTCATGGATAATCTTTGAGAAATGCACGATCAATGGATGGGATCTGTACACCCGACGCTCGTAGGAAATCAACGCAAGAATTTTATGGATCAACGATTCCTCAACAATTGTTGGAGTCTGTACGTTGCACGATGGAGTCTGCATGGAGTGTGTGGCTTGGAGTCTTCTCTCGCTATTCTCCCAAGCAAAAATTTGCTTCTACTTCATGCATGTACAATATTCATATCATGGACACCAGAGGAAATGGTGCGGCCTCTCAAACCCAAGACAGAGACGCCTGCATCGATCCATTAGTTTCAGATCTCTTTGAAGGAGAGACATATGAAGTTAGATTTGATGAAGACAATTCATCTAATGAAGAGTGGTCAAAATCGATGCATGTGAAACATCTGATTGATGAGTTGTTGTTTAGTGAGAAGAATGGTCCACTTGCATACAAAAATCAAGTGGAAGACAACTCTATTGTTGCAGAGAAGGAAGAGAAGGAAGATGAAGAGGAGAAAAATCATAAAGCTCTCTTAGAAGAGAAAAATCAAAATAGCAAAAATTGTTTTGATATTCTAATGAATGTTTTTGAGTGTGCAGGGCTTACTAAGGAAGAATGTGATGTGAAGCACTTAGGTGAAGTGCCAGATAAGTTTGATGAAGAATTAGAATTTATTGAGAAATGGCTTCAAAATCCATATTATGATGAATGCAAAGAAACATTAGATTATAATGAGGATTGTATGGACACTGAAGAAGAAGAAGACTGCATTATAGATATAGAAATTGAGTTAGTTTTTATAAAGTGGAGTCCTGAAGAAATAAAGTATTACTATGAGATAATGTTGCAAGAGTCCGTTGAGTAGGACATTGTTGATTGTATTCAGAAATGGGAGCAACATATTTATGTGGAGTTGGAAGCATTTGCGAACATTAAAGACAAATGTTCTCAAGAAAATGCAGAAGTGTTGAGGACAAAGAACAATAATCATAAGTCAAATTCTAAAATGTCGAGGAACAAAGTAAAAAGGGCTATGAAGCAGAACAGAGTCAAGATGAAACATATATGAAGTAGCAAGCCAAGGAAGAAGCTCCATCTACATCACTATCTAAGATAAAAAAAGGTCAAGAGGAAATTGTTAATTTGTAAGCCTAGCTGACACTGAGACCAACAAGCATGTTATGTTCTTCTCTGTTATGTTTGGTAGAAAATCCATTTCTCCATTAAGGGGGAGTGTTGGAATAATGTAGAAATTAGTATCTATGTAACTAAGTGGTTGAGAGTTGTTGTGTGCCTGTCCAATTTAGGGTTTGCCGGTGGTTTCAGATCCACCTTTGTAAGAGGACAATTCAAGGTTGTTTGTGCTATATAAATGTAATGATTGGCTTCAATATTCAACGAATGTGATCTCTACTCATGTATTTTGTTCTACCTCTGTTAATTAATTGTTACATCCTCATTAAATATCGTTCTTATAGTTGAATGTTTAGCATGATTCTTATGATCTTACAAATAAGATTGTTTAGATTTTGAAATAGTTTTTAATATTGATTTGTGGCATTTTACTAGTTTTTTTCTTTATTGTCTTCGTGTTGGATTTTTAAGGATAGTTGTTCAAAATATGCATTTGCGACTTCTATAGTCATATTATTTTAACTTGATCCAAATAATTGATGATATCAACTTCACATTCAATAAGTTTGAAACAATGTAGATATCTTAAATTTTGAGAGAATGTTGTATTCTATTATGTTTTATAAATTTGGATCTTTTATTTATTTTAAAAAAACGTGGAAGCTTCAAGATTATTACCTTTATTATTATTGTATGGCATAAATTTATGTAAATATTTTTAGGAGTAAAGTATTTATAATTCAAAAAATTTAAATTAATATTGTATTTTTTTTTTATGTTTTATGAAATCTAGTTATTTCTCTTCACTTTAAAGAAATGGGAAGCTATTATCTTGTAATGTATTCCGTTAGTATTTTCCTATTTTCCAATCTAATGAATTTAATAATACTTATTAAACAATAATAAAAATATAATAGAAATAATATAATATAATAATTTATTTATAAAGATGTCAACATTTTTATAATATAAAACAACAATAATAGAAATATAATATAAATAATATAATAACAATAATAATAATAATAATAATCTATTTTTAAGGTTACGGTCAAGTCAGCGCATCAAATTGGTGTATGAGACCTTCTTGTTTGTGGGACAAGGATCCCCTCCGTCTAACGATTTGACTGGTAAAATCTATGAAGGTATACATACCCTACCCCCTCTGGATTTGAACCTATGACCTTTTAAGAAAAAACATTTTTATAATAATATATTCATAAAAATGTAAACATTTTTATAATATAACTAATTAATAAATAAACTATTAAAATAATAATAATAAAATATTACTTATCTTTTTATAAGATAACAAATAAGGTTAGGTAATGTAATATTATATAAAATTAGTTATGTACATAACTCTTTTGCATCAACAAATGAGATATCCTAGGAAACAAGCCATACATAACTACTTTCATACATGACTATTTTCTAGAAGGTATTAACAAGATATAATTGTTGACCATAGTTGGAAATCTGTATTCATTTTGACATGAATATTTCATTATGAAAAAGAGTTGCATTTTTTTTGCGGATAGGAATAGACATTTTAGATTATCTAGAACTAACTTTACAAAATACTAAATTTTTTAAGATAGTTTTTTTTTTCAAATGAAAAATATCTTAAAATTTTATAAAGTATAATTTTTTTTACAAAGCAATATAAGTTCTGAGTGATACATAAAAAAACCATCCAAAAAGATAGTGTTAAAACTGTTTTGGTTACAAAGTCCTTCCACAAAAAACTATTCACATAAAATAAAACAATAACTTAGTATTGAAAATAGCAGTAAAAAATTGTGCAAAAACTTGAAATCAACTTTTTTCACTAACTCTCCCCAAACTACTCACCCTTATCATATTTCAAAGATGTTTAGGAGCATATGAGGGCTTTCTACCCCATTGTCTTAGTGATAAACAAATAATCTTCCTACAATTTTCTTGAGTTCCCTTTTTGAAAGTGAGTCGGCCTCTTTATTATGATCCCTATAAATGTGATGGAAACTTATATCTTTAAAAAAAAATATTCAGTTCCTTTGTTTTTGGTTTCCGGCATTCAATGTTCACTGCATGGAGCTTCCCCTTTTGATTTATCCAATCTATAATAACTTTCAAATCCCCTAGGATTTGGATTTTTTCAATTGACCAGAGCATTAACAAAGTGACGGTCACCCACAAACCCATGAGCTACGCCTTAGTGTTAGTTCCAGCTCCATAGTTTATGAACCATTTAGTCATCCTTTGTGAATGAGTCTTGAAAAATCTTCCCGCTCCGCAACATTCATCGTTAGACAGGGTTGTTCCATCGAAGCAAGCCAAAGTGAATACATCAGTCTGAGTTATATCACGAACTTTGTTTGGGAAGAATTTTGAGGTAGCTGGCTACCAGGAGAAGGAGACTACAATCCTATGTACCACTAAAATATGGAAAGGGGGGCATTCTTTGAATAAAATCTCGTTTCTCTCAATCCATATATGCCAACATGAAATAGTGGCCAAACTGGTTGGGGATGTTTTTTCTTTTGTCCACATAGTATAACAATTCCTGAATATGGAGCCATTCCACTGAAGTTTTAAATGATAGTGATTGATAAAGCACACCCACACTGCCTTTGTGAAGGGGCAGTGTATTAAAACATGATTTATGTTTTCAGAGTAGAAATTGCATAGTTTGCACACCCCCGGACCTTCCTAGCGTTTCTTCTGGAGCGCCTCCCAGGTAAGGACTTTACCATTTGCTGCCAGCCATAAGAAAAGTTTTAATTTGAGTTGAATCGGCCACTTCCACATCTTTTGGATCCATCCACTGTCACACCGGTAGTTGAGCAGGAAAAGGACTACCTTGTAGATGTTTTTGGCTGTAATGACACCCAAGGTGCCCCCTCGCGACCACATTAGAGTATAATTAATATTTCTCATTCGAATGCTAGTGCCCCTTAAGGAATTAACAAAAAGTTTGTGTTCGATAGCGGCCTCTTCGCTTAGTCCCAATGAATCACTACTAAGCCACCTATCTGGAAAAGAAATTTCATAGGTTGTGTCTCTCTCTTGGGCTAGCCACGAAATGTGTAAGTTTTGCAGGTGGTTTTGTAGGGGCTCTAATAGAATGGATCAGTCCTCCATACCGATTATCTTTTCCCTACCAATTGAAATTAAATTTCCCAAACCGGGCCTCCATTGCAGCCAGTGGAGAATCACATAAAAAATTTTGGTCATGCCATTCTAGAAGTTGGACACCCTTTGTTGTTGGTGATAAGACTTATGGATCCAAGCAATCACTGGAGTATCACCCAAATATTTATCCAATAATATTATATGCCAAATACTATCATGAGTTTGAGCCCTCCACATCATGTTTGCAAGTAAACTTGTGTTGAAAGAAGTGAGGTTTCTGAGCCCCCACCCCCCCAAATTTTTTGGTCTTGACAGGATGTCCCATCTACATAGATGGAAATGATGTCTTTCCTTTTGCCCACTCCACAGGAAGGAAAATATTAGCTTGCATATTTTAGAGAGGATAGATCACGATATCACCTCCATTGACATCCAGAAAACGTATTGACTCTCCAACACTGTTTTTACTAGGATAAAATGCCCTCTAAGCGATAGGCACTTATTACACCATAGCCTGATTTTCCTTTCAATTTTTGCCACCAGCCAACACCAATATTTTTTTTTTGATACTCTCAGTTTAAGATGGTAACCAAGGTACTCAAAACCCAAACTCAAGTCAACAAAGGTAAAGGGTATGGATTCTTTTAAAAGAATGAGCTCCGCTTCCTGAAGCCCCCAATGGTGAACAATAGATTTTGAAAAATTTATGCAAAGACTCGAAGCATAACAAAAATCATGAAGAATGGCTAGTATCACTCTCGACTCTGAAGGATCCACCTTTGACATTATAATAACATCGTCAACAAACATTAAATGAGCAATTTTTAAAATCTTAGAAACCTTTATACCTGAAATATTTTGTTCAAAGATGCTTCTGGATAACATCAGGCTGATCCCTTCCATTATCATAATGAAAAGGTACGGGGATAATGGGCATCCCTGACGAAGCCCCCTCCCACTCTTGAAGTAATTTTTCACCTCGCCATTTATCAACACTGCAAAATTAACATTAGTTAAGCAACACATAATCCAATCCTTCAGCTTAAACCCAAAGCCCATTGTGAGTAACATCAACCTTAAGTACTCCCAGTCTATGCTATCATAGGATTTTTTAATATCTAGCTTAAATACTAGGGATTTAGTATTCTTTTTTTATTCTATGATGGCTCTCATGGGCCGAGTGTTACAAGGGAAAAAATCTCTATGGTAGAGTCTTGAATTCGTCTTCCCTTCAGGAACCCGAATTGTTCCGCAAAGAGACAATTTTCTAAAATTGGCTTTATCTGATTTGCAAGAATTTTTGAGATCACCTTATAAATAAGGTTACATAAGGATATTGGCCAGTAATCATCGAAGGTGACCAATTTGTTTACCTTTGGGATGAGGGCCAAAGTGTGGATTTTAAACCTCCACAAAGATAACCTTTCCTCCTCAAGTCATCCACCATCTCAAGAAGTTCACCTCCAAAAAGGTCAAAGAAGAAGGTAAAGAACTATGATGTCCACCCATCAGGCCCTATGATCCTCTCTTTTATGAAGTTTTCTAGTACTGCTTTTAATTCCTCCAAAGTTACATGTTTAAAGAGAGAATTTGCTTCCTCCTTACTCACCATTCTGGGATAGAGGCTAGTAATACAGACTACATCAGTTAAGTTGGTCCTTTCTTTGAATTTAAAAAATTGTTAGAAATGATTAACTTCCTCTTTGATCGCATCCTCATCAGTAAGGTTGACTCTCTTGTCTTTAATTATCTCCCAGACATGCTTTTTATTCCTATTAAAACTAGCCATCTTGTGGAAGAATTTTGTATTAGAATCTCCACTTTTTATCCACAATACCCTGTTATGCATTCTCCAAGTATCCTCCTCTCCATGAAGAATTTTATTTCTAAAACATTCTAGCTCGTGAAGGTACCTATCGTCCTCACTGAATAAGGATTTTTTAGCAGTTTTAAATAATAACTGCTCAATTTCTAATTCCAAGTTTCCCATTAATATTTGTTCTTTCGCCTTTACTTCTTTTACCCAAATTTTTATTTGAACTTTGAGTTCCTTTAGTTTCAATACCATTCTCAGTTGTTTATCACCTTCCATCAGGAATCGACGATCCTTCCAAACACTATGGACTAGATTAATGAAATCAAGATCCTACAACCAATGTGCATTAAATTTGAAAGGAAACACCTTCTACATCAGAGAAATTTCCAGTTGAAAAAGAATGGGAGCATGATCTGTCACGAAGGAATATTCCAGCCATGATCTAGATAAACTTGAAGTGGACAAAAAACCTTTATAAGAAAAAAACCTGTCAAGTCTTCTAGCAATAGCTTCAGGACCAGATCGACCATTTTTCCAGGTAGGGACTAGTTTGGTCATCTTAACATCAACCATCTTCTTGGAATAAAAAATTTCTCTATAAAAATCTTCAGTCGGACCAGGCATAAAAGAACCCCCCCAGTTCTCATTTGAGAATAAAATGATGTTCAATTCACCGAAAATAATAAGATTTGGAGTGGAAAGAATACCACTATTTGCTAAGGAGGTCCAAAAAAGATTATGGTCTTTACACGACCCATATACATTAAGAAGCCCCATCTCCTTTTTAGTAGATAAACAACTACCAATTAACAAAATACCCCCAATCGTCAGGAAGGGAGCCAGGTCATAACAATTTGGGTCCCAAGTGACCAGTAAGCCTCCAAAACTTCCTATGGAATTTACAACAGATGACACCCATGAAGGGCAAAGGTTATGCAAAAAATGTTTGTCTTTCTACTCGTCAGAGAGAGTCTCTTGTAGAAAAACAATGTCAGGTTGGGCGCATTCCAACAATATACTCAATGAGGCAGCTTTGAGGGTGCCTCCAATCCCTCAAATATTCAAGGATAACAATAACATCAATTTTCCCTTGCAAGGTCCTTCATTTCTCTAAGGGCCCCTCCATCTAGAGAAGGAAGAACATTATCATTAGTTTGTTTTAATAAACCCACCTATTTATTTCAATAGCTTCATGTATTTATGGGTGAAATTCCAGTTCCAATACCTCGAGACCATAGAAATGCCTTACTCCCTTTTCTAGGAAAGTGAGAGGATGAGGTGCTTTTATCCACTTTAGGAGCTAAGGCTTCCTTTCCTAGAATGATGGGTAACGAAACAGAGTCAACATGGTTTTTTAAACTGGGAGATAAGGATTCTAGAACAACAGAGAGGCTTGTGTCATCCTGCTTTGCCTCCCTGTAGCTTGGCAAGATCGGGGGGAAGATGATTCATTCCAAGGGAGGGGTAGGGGAACGATGGTGTCTAACCAGGGAAGAGTTAAGATGTTGGATCGAGTGGTGGGGAAGGTGAGTCTTCTACAAGGCTTCAAGACTTGAATTCTCCGAGGGTAAACAAGGAGAAGGCATGTCTGCATGAAAGCTAAGAGGTTCTTAAGATAGTTTAATAGAAATTACAATTTTTGTTTGGCATTCTAATAGAAACTTTATATTTGTTTGTAAAGTCATATTCTGATAAGAAACATGTGATTTCTCTTATGTTAAAGGAGGAGGAATATAAATGGGTGAGTGCAAGATAATGATGGTCTCTCATGATGTGTTAGTGGCAATGAAAATGTGGAAAAAGAACAATCTATTAACTTGGAGGGATTATTCAAGGTTATTTTACATTGAATTTGAATATGGTGTAAGAACATGAAACTTAGAAAATTAAATTAGATTTTCAAATATACAACTTTTATTCATAGTCATTGTGAATAACTAGGTCAAATTTGATTTTTTCTAACTATGGTATCTTATTTTTCCAACAAAATACAAGGTATATGTTTTCGTTCATCCAGGTGTTGAGTGTCTTAATGATGGAATTTATTTGCAAAAAATTGTATACTTATAGAAAATCCATTTTTCTTGTGTCGTGTATTTTTTGGAAATTTTTGATAATAATTTTATATTTGTTTTTTAATTATCAAAGTCAACATATGCCTGAAATTACAACATATTTTGTTAGTGTAGGATAAAAGCATCTTAACATGATCAAAACATTTTTTTAAGATAGTAGGTATATGTCTCCTCTAGTGTCTCATATAACTAATTTGAGAAATGGTTAGGCCAAGAAAAAATTATAGAAAAAATAAGAGAGGTATTTATTCTAGGATTTTGATATATGTGAAGACAAAAATAGATTAAAAATAGTAAACAATAATAATTTAAAATATATATATATACATATATTTGAAATCTACATAGCCAATTCTATCTATGTCTATAATTTTGTCAACAAATGAATTTTTTAGCCTATAGAAAAATAATTTCAAAGACAAAGATATAGAGGGGTATTCACAAAAATGGAGGTTTTTATGAATTTGCAGATCGAACCACTAGGTTTGTCATCTCGAACCTAAATCTGAGCCAACCAAGTCAGCATACACCTTGTCAATCCTTCCCCAAAGATTTCAATTCAAACAAGCATGCACATGCTCTTAAAAATCATTTCCTTCCTTCTCTACCTTGGTCATCCCTCTCTTACATCAACCTCCCGCCTCCCTATCTTTCTCTCACTCTCCCTCTCTACCTCCCTTGTATGTCTCTCTCTCTCTCCCCCACACTCCTATACATGGTAAGACCTAGAGATGGAAATATTTAGACATCACAAGGCATGGAATGGCCTAGATCTAGGCCTTACCTTGACATGCCTCAGAATATCACACCCACTCCCTCTCTATCCCCTCCTCTTCCACTCTCCCTCCCTCTATCTCTCTCTTTCTCTCACTCTACCCCTTTGTCCCTCACTCCCATCTCTTTTCCACCTCTATTCCACCCTTTCTCTCTCTCCTCATTGTTAGTCTCAGTCTAACTCTCTCTTCCCCTCTCTATCTCTCTATTCCCCCTCTCTATATCCATATAGATCTCCCCTTCCTCTCATTATTTCTCTACCCCCCTTCTATGTCTCCCTCTATTCTTCCCTTCCTGTCACTATCCCTCTCTCTACCCCACATCTATTTCTCCCTCTCATCCCTCTCACACTTTGTCTCTAACCCTCCTCTTTGTCCTTCTCTCTCCCCCTGTCCTCCCTCTCTATCTCTACCCCTCCTATTTGTCTATATCTCTCCCCCTCTCACAATATCACACACTATCTCTCTCCCCCCTCCCCCCCGTGCCACTATCTATCCTCTATCTCTCCTACATCTATCCCTCTCCCCTAAATATACCTCTCTCTCTACCCCCCTCTATATTTTCCTTTCTCTCCCTCTCACACTCTCACACATTCTTTCTATTGCCTTACTATTCCTTGATCTCTCTCCCTCCCACACGCACTTTATATCCCTCCTATATGTCTTTTTCTCTCCTTCCCACAGTCTAATACACTCACTCCCTACCTCCCCTTTTTTTCTTCCTCTCTCTCCCTCCCACACTCTTGCACATACACTTTCTATCTCCCCTCTATTTCTTCCTCTGTCTCCCTCCCACACTCTAACAAACACATGTTTTATCCCCCCTCTTTGTCTTCCTCTCTCTCCCTCCCAAACTTTAACACACTCACTCTCTACCTCCATCCTTTGTCTACCTCTCTCTACCTCACCTCTTTGTCTACCTATCTCTTCCTCCCATATTCTTTCACATGCACTTTCTATCCCCCATTAAGCTATTTATATATCTCTATGCCCCATTGCCTCTATCTCCTCCCTTCCTCTCACAATCAGTCTCACCCTCTCCCCCTCCCCACCCTGTATTTGTCACTCCCCCATCTCTTTCTTGCTCTTTCCCCCCCTCTCACAATCACAAATTCTCTCTCTACCCCTCTCCTCCCTCTATTTCTCCCCCTCCCTCCCATTGTCTCTCCTCTCTTTCTCTCCTACATCTACAACAAGTTTCTCTCTCTACTCTACTTCCCCCCCATTTCACTCTTTATATCACTCTACCCTCCCTTCCCTCTATCTCCCCTCCTCCTATCACAATCATTCTCACTCTCTCTCCAC
>ML787800.1:155589-176666 GCA_009831015.1 Picea engelmannii | reverse complement strand
AAAGTTCCAAGGATAAATTTTGTTTCGAATTCACCTCCTCAAGAAGGCTTTAAAGGTGAAAGTTCAAGAACTTTTGTTGAAAGTTCAATCCCTCCAGCATGCAAGGCTTGTGTTCAAGATGAATGCGAATGTGTGAAACGAAATAATTTTGATAAGGATGAGGACAAGAACATTGTTGTTGGTCTTCAAAGGAGAGCTTGTAACTCTTCAGATTCACCTCCTCAAAGAGGCGATAAAGGTGAATGCTCCAGGTATAATTCCGCTTATCATTCAGTTGCTTTTGATTATGTATGTAAAAATGGAAAAAAGAATCCATGTACATATTGTGGTTTGTATAACCATCATGTTTCAAAGTGTTGGAAAAGATTGGCCAATTTCAGGAAACTTTCTAAGAAAAGACAACGTGAAAACAGGATGCAAAAGATTTGCACTCATTGTCAGAAGCGGGGTCATCTCATTGACCAATGTTGGACATTGCATCCAACCACTCATCCACAGCACAAGAAGCAGTTGTATAAAGAGTTTGGCAAGAATGGAAGAGGAGATTTCATCATCGATGTGAGTCAAGATGATTCACAAGAGGACGACGTTCAACAGATAAAGTCACCGTTGAGTTGGCTTGGTAAGAAATGGTTGGATTTCTTGAGCAAGGAATGCTTGCATTTTTCTGTTGTAAATGCACTTTTCAACATTATGTGTGCATTTATGGGAAGCATGATAAGTTGCAGCAGTTTATCACAACTTGCATGATGCAAGTTGCATGTGAATGCAATTCATTTTGAAGGCATTTTTGTTGTTGCATAAATTCGCCAGGAGGGTGTAAAAGATGGATATGATGTTCACTTGTTACAAAGATGTATCTTTTTCATGTTCAGCTCTTATGTACCCACATGTTTTGGGTTATGTACTTATGTTTGTACTGGAAGGAGACTTGAAGAGTCATGCACATGCATTTGTTTTTATGTATGTGTAAGCAGTGAACCTGGTGATGGTTCATCGTGAGTGATTCATGATTGTTACATGATTATGTATCATGTTGTCGACTTTTCAGTTTGGGAAGATTGAGATGTTTTCAAATGAGTCTCGACTGGTGTTGATGATTTTCTGACGACTATGTTGTGTCGATCGTGTTGTTCAACTTGTGTTTAGTCGATGGTGTTTATTGACTTGTAAGTTGATTTTGTGTACACCGAGATGCAGGAAGACGCCATGTTCTTTGATGAAGTACAAGATGTGACAGTTTGTTTGAAGAGCAAAATGATTTTGTTGGCATCATTTTTCAGTCTTGTCTAATTTGTTTTCAAGATTGATGGTTTTCTTGGCTTGTGAGAAGATGTCGCAGGAAAATTTTTGCATCCATTGGAGAGTTTATTTTGTTGACGCCAAAGAGTTCGAAAGAGGGACTTGATTCTCAGTGGGAAGGTCGGTAGTCTTCCAAGCACAGAGAGAGCAGTGGGTCAACAACAGCCAGAGAGCAGTGGTTGAAGGACATAGTCAGTTGCAGTGCACGGCATGTCAGAGTATTCAGGTGATTGTCGAAAAGATTTTGATATAACTTGAAAGTAGACGGATAAGCTTTTGTGGGTCCAAAAGCCTTTCAGTGGGAAGGTGTGATCAAAATCTGGACCAAGGGTCAAATTTTAGCTCAAAAATTAGTGTTCTCGGAATTGCCTCAAAACGTACGTGAGCGTAGCCCTCGTTGTCACGAACCCAACGCAACTCGTTTCATCTCAAACGACAGTCGGGAGCGAGAGATATCGCGATCTGTTCATCAAGTCAAACAGGTAAAAAAAATTATGCTGACTGGGCAGTCCGTACAGTCCGTATGGATGCTGACGTGGCATGTTCGTATGATGACGTGGCACGTATGTACGTTGAGGTGGCAGATGTTGATGTGGCAGTTTTTGATTGGTTGACAGTGAGCGAATCAGATGACGACACGTGGCAGATTTTGGGCAAATGGCATGGTGCCACGTGGCCCAATCATGGGCTGCCACGTGGCACCCTTTTATTGACTATTGGTTTTTTTGGTTTGATTAAAAATTTTTGTAGTCAATCGGATTCGAACCAGTGACCTCCCCCTATGCCAAATCTTTCGCAACCTCCAACTTGCCAACGCGCCATTGTATTAGTTCTTGATTACTATATGGTTTCATAAATATTTAAGTCGGGTTAATGTTTGAAACGGACGGGTGGTCGGGCCGGGGCTTAGCCCTGACCCGAGGTTTTATTGTGTTAACATAGAACCGTAATCATATGTATATTGTGCGGTAATTATTACGGAGCCTAGCCCTCATATGTAACCATAATTATATTATATGGTGTGCGCGGTTCCAACGGTTATGATCGTCGACCATTGGTTGTGTTGTAACGGTTCCAGCCATGACCTTCGTGGAATGGCGCGGACTTTATATTTTGGTTCTATTGTATATTGTTATATGACCATGCAATATAACCTGACAGTTGGTCTGCGTGGGGTTTTAAACCTAGCCTTTGGTTCTTTGTATTATTCCATATGCCCATGACATGAGCAGGGAGTTGGTTCGGTTGTTACAGTTTTGACCATTAGCCCCTTTTTGCCAACACACGCGGTCATATGGCCCATGTGCCCAGGTGCTAGGCGGTTAGGGGCTGGAGGCACCCTAACCGTTCTACATTTTGCACCATTGGCACGGTTGTGCCCAGTGCCAGGTTTTTGCGCTTGAATGAGCATGTGTGCCAGGTTCACTATGGAAGGGTGCGTTTTGGCAAACCAGTTTCAGAAAGCTTGAAGGAGGAAAATGGAGGAGGCCTAACTTCTTCATCTTTTGGCCGATTGAGGTGCCGTAAAAGCCCAGCTAGGGGTTTTTGGACGTGTTGGATCCATTGGTTCTATTTTCAAGTCCATTTGAAGACTTCTTCTGCAAGTTTTTCACCGTTGAAGTTTCAGGAAGCTCCAGGGAGCTTTAAGCCCTCATTGATGGAGGACATGGTTTGGTGAGCCTATGTTTGTTTTCTATGATTGAATAATCATTTTTGGCTAATTCATATGCTATGAACACATTGGGACAGGTTTTATAGGCTTTTGAGGACTTTTATAGGTGTTTTTTTCCAAAGAGAAGCTCAGGGAAGCTTATGGCCACATGTAGAAGAGGTCATGCTCGGATGAGCCATGATCCGTTTTCAGAGTTCTATTAGTCATTTTTGGGGTTTTTATGTGTTCTAATCCCAATGGTACAGTCTATTTTTCCATTGGAGTTGAGAAGAAGCTTGTAAAATAACTTTTGACAAATTAATCCCAGAGAGCCAAGTCCATTGATGGAGGCTCAAGGAGATGTAGCCCGGAGGGGGGTGAACTCCTTTATCATCTTGTTCTTGTTGTGAGTTTGATGGTTTATTTTCTGCAAGTTGTGTTGTTGTGTATTTGTTTTAAGTACATATTTAACCATCTAAAAGAACAATTCGTCACACATAAACATTTACAAGAAGAAGCATGAACATTTAAAGAAAGAAGCATGAACTTAACACATAAGTTTATCTTTCATATTTTAGCACATGAAGCAAGGTCCTGTAAAGTTTATTTTTAATGAAGTAGAGGGTGCTTGCATAGCATAACAAGTCAGCCTTCTATTTTCAGATCATGGATGGTTGAGATATTTTCTCAAACCAAAATCCTAATTTCGTGGATCTTGAGAGATATTTCCTCATTAATATCCTCGAGAGATATTTTCTCCCTAAAATCATTGAGATATATTTTCTCCCTAAAAATATTGGAGATCCCATTTTAGTGGATCTAGTGAGTGATATTATCCATGGTGGTTAAGCCTCCAAATTCTATATAAAGAGGGCTTTCCATGGTGAAATGAGAGGTATCTTGGAGACATCAGACTTATGATCATGGGATTCTTCCAAGGGTTGGATGAGGAGAGCTTGCATGAGTTGAAACTGACATCATTCATGGTCTGTAAATTTTCTTTCTTCTCAGTTAATATACTTGGCCTATTTCCTTCAAGTATGTGGTTTCATGTGCTTGTCTATGTTTAATTTGATTTTCATAGATGAATTTGATTTTCCTAAACCATTAGAGTAGAAGGAAGTCACTTGTTTCTTGTTCTTCATTGCAGGTATTGATTTGCACTAGGAATTAGATCAAACTTTAGGATAGGAGTAGCTAGGAAAAACGTCATAAATCGAGTACATCTTACTTTACCTTCTATTTTCTTTTTTGATAAGAAAAATGCGTTTATAGGAATTGTAGTGTCAAAATGAATGTTTATGTCTTTGTATAAGGGTCAGTAATCCAAGGGAAATTTCACCTGTGCGCAGGGAAATATTTCTATAAAAATAAAAGTGAATCCACTAGGGAAGGACATTGACTTTTATTTCATTAGATCGTCTGCACTTTTTCTCACCTTTAGATCTTATTTATTGTTTGTTTCTGATCTACTCCACTTTATCTCTTCTACATAGAATATTTGACAGAGTCTTCAGAAAAGTTTTCTGAGTTCTTAACGTTTTTCTAAGTTTTTGGGAAGGGAAATACTCCTCTACTGTGCACACTAGAGTGTTTATCTAGGATCAATGCTCACTTGTAGTGTATATCATAGCACTATAGCACTCAATCCCTTTTGAAACAAGAGAGATGATCTCATTTTCTTAGTTTTTCTGCCCCTTTCTGCTCAGTTTTTCTCAGTCTTATCCTAAGGGGAATTTTTCTTAGAGAACTTTGAATACTGTTGAACTTGTTTTGCTGAGAGTTGGGAATTTATCACTCATTTATATTTATCCATTGAGTCTTCAAATATTCTCTTATTTGTGGTCCCCTTGGGTTAACATGATCCATAGGTTCTTTTTTACTTTTGAGTTTATCTTATCTTCATCTCGTAAATACTTCATATTGCTTGATTGTTTAGGATTGTTCATCAACTAAGGTTTGTAAAAGTTTTTTGGTACTGAGCCTTCTTTTCTTCATTTGAAACAACTCTCTTTTCTGGATGATTAGGAATCTTATGAGAACCTATCTTGATTTTTGTTTCTTTCTGCTCACCCTTTGAGGATTTTCGTCAGTGTTTACCTTGTTTCTCTTTTGCATCTTTGAGTTCTTGATTGAACATGTTATCATACTTGCTTCTTTTAGTTCATGTTATCCTTTGAGTGCATTCTTTGTTTGAAATATGTTTGCTTGATATATTTTGTATCTTCATCTGACTCTTTCATTTTGATTGAAAGTAATGAACCATTAAAGGATTTGCATTTTCTTTATTTTAAAATCAAATAAAGAATATAATTTCATTCTTTGTTTTGGGTAGTATAGTAGATTGGATTTAGAAAATTATGTTTGGGAATTGGGTGTTTTTCTTTAAGAAAGTTGAACCTCTTCTCCATCCTGTATGTAGGATTTATTGAAGAAAAATATTTTCATCTCATTATTCTGCATTATTGTGGGTTCAAGTCTAAAACATCATAAGTTTCACTTTCACACCCTTCAGTGAAAAACAACCCTAAAATGAAGCGCTTATAAATTTGATCAGATACTTTTATATTATCTAGTAGCGAATCTACATTAGCTTAAAGTGTAGGGATTTGGAATAGGTTGTGAGGATAACTTTCCAAATCCATCATAAAAACATAGAATCATGTGTTAGGGAGTGGTAAACCCAATTGTTCGTATAAGCATAGTTGGTATCCCCCTCTCACACAGGGGTTAAAAACGAGGTTGTGTGTGGGAGAGTAGTTGATATTTCCCCTTGGAAGCTTAACCCATGTAGCAGAAAGATCGTATATTGGGGGTTCTTCCTTAGAAACAAATTCTTTCGTTTGGTCTCGGAGCTTTGTGAATCTTGAATCTATTCAGGGTTCTCAGTATTATTCTGGTCAACTTTGTTGGGTATGTGTTATATTCTTTGCATGTGTGTGTGTGGGTGCATCAGATTCGACAACTACATCTGAAGATCCCTCTATTAGTGCCCTTTGTGTCATGTGTGCCAGGGGCTTTCCTAGGGGGGTCTCAGGGGGTGAAATTATTCCCCCACCCAAGTTACAGGTAGTGCTTGGGGCAACGCCCCAAAAATTGTTTTTGGGCGTTTTTTTCTATGTTTAGCAGATTTTTCTATTTTTAGCGGTTTACTAAATTAAATCCCAAATTAAGGGATTATGGTTTTGGTATCTATGGAATACCTAAAAACATTGTATATATTATATGGTGAATGGTGAAATTTGATATAATGAATATAAGAAAGGTTTTCCCAATTGAGGGTTTCCGGTATAAAATCTTTGTGTACTCTGTGTATGAGCCATTGATTAAATTTTGTTTTTCTTAAGAATCTATATGCATTGATTTACTTCACAGGTTTAAAACTTACACACTTATCTTCAGTTCTCTTGAATGATTTTAGACTTGTTATCCTTCCCATATGCTCCTTTCGGACTGTCGACTGTACCCTCCTAGAGGCTAACTATGAGTTGGTACCCTTAGTGGCCTATATATATAGGGTATATACACAAGGTGATGGTGAAGGGATTCTTTTCCATATCTGGGTCAGACGTTGGTAAAAATCACTCAGGCTCCTTGTAGGGTACACCCACGGGTAAAATAATGTGGGAAATTGCACCAAGGTGCAAGTCCATTTAACATGTCACCAACGTAATTGATCCACCTGATCTATCCCTGTCTTCCTATATTAATATCGCGATGTTGGATTTCATCACCAACTAGTGGTTTCTTTGTGGGAAGGTTTGTTTGATTATTTGCTTCTTAGATTTGTAGCATGTTTTGTTTGTTTTAATTAGCGGACCTTAGGTCAAGTCAGTGTCAATGGCGTTAATTCTTAGGAGTACCAATGAAGGAACCCCTTTTCCAAAGGAACCTTTCATGTTTCCTTCTTTTGGAAACATTGGTCCTCCATGCATTGCCACAGTGAGTCTTCAAGGACTCACCATTAGGTTCCCTATTTGTATTTTCTGCACTCTGGTGACCTCAACTTTTCCCACTAATTCATGTGCACCTAATGCTTCATATGTAATCACACCACCCAAAAATCAACCTCATGTCGACCTTTCACCTTCTTCACCTATCAAGTCTCCTTCCCTTTCTCCTTATTCACCTAGTGAAAGCTATAAAGCAAGTAGCCAGGTTGATAAGAAGAAGAAGAAACAAAAGGGGAAGAAGAAGAAGAATCAGAAAGAGACCAAGCCTCCAACTACATCAGGTCATGTTGGATCTTAGCAACCAGTTATTGTTAATTGTACTGGGACTGTTGATAAATTCAACAAGTCTAAAATGGAGAATCCTAAACCCAAATTCCCTTGCAAGATTTGTAAGGGTGACCACTTTCTGAGGGATTTACCTAGTCTCTCCAAGGTCTTAGAATTGTGGTCTTCCATGTCATCAACCCCTACTCAACATTCTATTGACACCCCAAAAACTAGTGACGTTAAGGTTGGTAAGAAGAATAGAACTGCCAAATTTCCTTGGATGTTATGCGAAGGTGATCATTACTCTCACCTTTTCCCTCATATGGATGATGATTCTTACCTTTTCGAAAATATTGAAAATTCCAACTAGTTATCATAAGACCTCTCCCAAACCATCATTAGTTGATGGACTGGTCAATCTGGTTCCATCCTTGGTGAGTCTGGTTGATCAGGTAGTTAATCTGGTTTCATCCTCGGTTGAACCACTAACCCAAGTAGCTGATCCATTTCCATCATCGATCAACCAAAATATTCATTTGAAAAGTGAAACCCAAGTGACTTATCCACTTCCATCATAAATCTATCCTACTCCTCCCTTGAAGAGTGCAACCAAAGTGGTCAATCTGGTTTCGTCATCGGTTGACCCCACTCCTCATTCAAAGAGTGAGGATGTCACTCAGTTATACCTCATTAATATTGATTCATCCAGACAAGGGGGCATTGTTGCGCTCATCTCGATGGCACCCCATTCAAGTAATAAGATGATTTCTATTAATTGGAATCATTCGACAAAACCCGATCTTCCTCCTTACGCGCCTTTCTAAATCATCGTGCAGGTTTGTGATAGGAATATTCCTAACACTACAATAGATGAAGGTGCTTATGTTATCATCTTATCCATGAATTCTTAGCATGCTTTTGGTTTCCCGCAACTTGCACCCATCACTTAGAATCTCTTGACCTTTGACAGAAGAGTTAGTGAACCTTTAGGGATCCCTCCTCAGTTTTTAGTTACTTTGGGAGGATAAATGGTCTATGTTGATGTGATGGTAGTTCAATACCCCTTGGACTTCAACCTCCTCCTCGAGTGAGACTATGTCTACGTTATGAGAAATTTTGTGTCCACTCTCTTTCAAGTGATATGTTTCCATTTGATGGTCACCATCCGCCTTCCCTTAATGGTCCATGCATGCGAGCAATGTCTACCCCACTGTAGGTCAATTATGTAATGACCTTCCCCATTCGTTCAACCTTGCATGAGAAGGAGACTCTCCCTTCTCCTGACTTAGATCTGGTAGTTGACATGGTCATCTCTTCAATAGGGCTATTAGAGCCAGTTCTCCCTACCCTTATCGAGGTTGTCGACATGTATTCCTTCTGGAGTGTTTTTCTTCCATCTAGCGAAGATCTCCTGGAATCCATGGATGACATTTTTCCCTTGACATGTATTCCTTCCAGAGAATTTTCATGTTGGAAGCCATGATCAAGGAGAGGTTTTGAGCATAGTTTTTCTTCTCTCTAGAAAGCTCATTAAAAAATGAAACAAAGGTATTGGGCATAGTTTCTCTTCTTTGTGGAAATCAAGTTAAAAAATGAAAAATAAGATATGAGAATAGTTCATTGTCTATGTCAAGATTATTAAAAAATGAAACAAACCCACCTCCACTACAATCAATTCTCACTTTGGATCGAGTACTTAAACCTTATTTTCCTCCGCCTCGTGAAAATGTTTCCATTAGTAACAAGAAACCTAAAGGAGGAAAGAAGAAGAGTCGTCAAAGGAAATGACACTTGGAGAGAAGGTCTCCAGCCACTGGACATCATGCTGGAGAAAAACTGCCAACTTCTGCCAAACAAGTTGGGGGAAAACTACCTCTAGAGAGACATGCTTCTAGGAGTGATCTTCATTCGAAGGTCATTCCCATCGTAATGTAGTGGTATTTTTCTAGAATGAGCTTAGTCTTTGTTCCTTCTCATGCTCGTAAATACATGAGAATAAGTTACCAATATTAGTCTTTGTTCTTTCTCATGCTCGTAAATACGTGAGAATAGGTTACCGAATACATTTTAATCTCTTTTTCGGACTCATAAAATCTATACGAAAAAGGAACTCTTTGGTGCCTCCTTTAACCGCTTTTCAGACTCTCTAAACATGAAAAGATTGTCGACTGATCTTTCTTCCTTTCACACTCATTAAAAGGTTTCAAAGGGAGTCTTTTGAGTGATAGTTTATCTATTTTTTGGCCTCGCGAGACTAATTATGAAAAAGGAACATTCTAATCAAGAATGATTAGAAGAGTTATCCCCTGTATTTTTTTACACTTTTTTCGGGCTTGGGAGTGTAAATTTACAAAAAAATCATCCATGGAGTCGCCTTTAAGTTCTTTTCAGACTCTCTAAACATGAAAAACCATCGAGTTGTCCTTCTTTGGATTCGCTAAACTACACATTGAAATACCCAAATGGTAATGACCCATTACTTCTTCCAGTTCCTTAAATAAAGGAAGAGGAACTTACCCAAGGTGAGTTATATCGAACATGTGTTACACTCCTCGAGCTTGTTAAATAAAAAAGAGGTACTCATATATCTAGGTGGGGGAAAAATTCAAGGAAGTGGGTCAAGGTTTTGGGAATCCTTTATGGAAGCTATTGTATCCCTTGAACATGGCACATGTTTGTGTCTCATCTTACAGTTGGGTAATCTGCTCATCTCTAATTCATACCAATTCCATGTGTCTCCATATTTTTCCATATAGTTGAATAACACTCTTATTTCCATCACATTACATTCTTAGTACTTGGCGAGTCAATGCTGCCAAGAAATTTATTGTTCCTCATCATGTTTAAGGGAAGTTTCACTTCAAACCATCCATTTGTAGTATTTCTAGTTTTCATTTCCTGTGCCAGTCCATGCTCATTTGATTCATAATACTACACCACGTTCTTGTGTCATTTTTGTTGAAATAATGTAACTGGAAAGAGTATTCTATTCATTTATTATTCATTAGATCAATACCCTTTTGTGGATTGATCATGTCGGGCATTGTAATTGACCAGATCCCCTTTTATCTATTGGTCAAACACTAATTGTAATATGCAAAGTAAGAAGTTGACCCTGAGGAAAATTAAAGTGGTTCTAATCACCCAGAAAGACAAGTTGGCCCTGCCGGTGAAGAGACACCTCCTTTCAGTGCTTTCCAGTTTGTATAAATAAATAAAGTAAGTGCCTCATTTGTTCACTCACTTAGCTCACTTATCTAGTCTGCAAGTTTTAAGGAAGTTGCAGTTACCATATGTCGGAAGAAGGAAGAGAGAGAGGTGTATTTCTCAGTGTTGGATATTCTCTAGTGTTTGGTTTATTGTCTTGGCATTGTATTGGCTATCTATATTAAGGAATTTTTTGCTGGGTTTTCTTCCCGATGAGGGTTTCCCAGGATACATGTTGTGTATCTTGTGATTGTGTTTCTCTGAGTGATCCTACCTATGCTATTGTTATCTAGTAAATTCAAAAGAAGCCTAATAATAGCTTAAATATTAATATGGTATCAAAGCTAAGCTGATGAGAGAAACTTTCATTGGATAAGAAAAAATGTCACTATTGCAGTACACGAAAATTAGGGCTTTTTATTAGAGAGGAATGTTTTCCTAAAAACCATCTAGAAATGTGTGCCCTACCCTAGTAAAGATTTTGGCATATTGAGTGCACCTTTTCAGTGGATAGAAATCCTAGAAAATGAAACCCTAGTTTTCACTGGTACTAGAAAACCAGAAGTGCCAAAAAACTAGAAGTACCATAAAACCAAGAAACCAAAACTAGTACCAGAAAGTTGCAGTCCATAATTTTCCTTGTCTAGTTTCGAGGGTCATAAATTGGAATTTTCATAAAATTATTATACCAGCAGACTTGCCTCGGTCCAGTGCATCTTTTGGTGAGTTCAGTTTTCATATCCAAGAAACTTGATTTTTCTATTATTTCTATAGCTCGAAGGGCTAGGGTTCTATTGCAAGAGAGAATGGATACCAGTATGAGGGTAAAAGACAGGATGGAAGGATCTAGAAACTTCAAATCTTGGAAGCATAGGTTGTAGATGATTCTAGAAGAGAATGATCTCCTAGAACATGTTAAAGTGGGTGTACTAGAACTAGAGGAATAAGAGAAAAATACCAAGCACAAGAAGAATGAAAAGAAAGCAAAGAGAACCATGTAAGATTTATTAAAGGATCACTTGATCCCTCATATATCTAAACTACAAACAAGAAGGAAAATGTATGAAGCACTCAATAGGTTATATGAAAGAAAATACATTAGCCAAAATATTTCCTTAAGAAATGAGCTTCGTAATATGAAGATGGAAAACTTTGAATCTGTCTCATCCTATCTTATTAGAGTTGATCAGATTAGAGATCAGCTTGCAGCTATTGGAGATGTCATTAGTGACAAAGAGATTGTAACCACAACCCTAAATGGGTTTCCAACATTTTGGATTCTGTTTGTACAAGGACTGTGTGCAAGAAGAAAATTACTCAGGCTTGATAAGTTATGGGTAGATTTCACACATGAAGAATCTAGACTTGCAGACCAACAGAAGAGATTAATTGTTGACAAAGAGAAACCTCTTACAATTCAAAAGAACAGAAGAAGTTTCTTCAGGAAGAATAATAAAGAAGCTAACTTCGTAAGAGTTCTAGATAAGACAAAATATGTTTCAAATATTAGATGCTACAACTATCAAAATTTGGGACACTTTTCCTATGACTGTCCTCAAGGAAAAGAGAAAATAAAGCATCAAGCACATCTGGAAAAGGAAGAGGAATATCCTCCCTCAAATAAATCTTTAGTAGAAATTGAGAAATATGTACTTTAAGTTGAAGATAGTTGATCTGAAGAAAGATAGAAAATGGTGGAGTCCATGGAGCCTCCCCACACAAAAACAAAAGATAAGTAGTCGTTTTTATTTTAGTATCTTGTTTACTTTAATACTTTATCATTACAAGTTAGATTTTTGTTAGAATGTTAATTAACCTCGTTTTATTTCAGTGTCTATGAAGATTTATCAAAGAAGAGGATAAAGAAAGAGATAACTATTTATTTCAGGTATGATCACTCATGAGAGTGACAAAGGTATGTGTTTATCTATGACAGTAAGGGAAAAATTCGTAATTTCATAGCTAGAGTGAAAAATAGCTCAAAAGTCTTATTCATGATTAGGGTTTCATATGTGTACATGGTTGAACAAGTTTTTCTTAAGAAAATATGTGTACTACTCTGATAGAAATCATGATATAGTTTTATTTCATTACTGCTTATTGTTACTAGCTGATTGGCTAAGTGACATATCTCAAAAAGAATAAGTAATTTTACAAGTCTTGAAAGAAAGAACTTATTCCTTGACTTGCATAAGTTAGGACAACATGAGAAAGACTTATGATATGCTGACAGTTAGTGAGAACCATAAAATATCAAGTATTTAAATAGGAGAAGGAGTCTCTTAAAGATGCAAAAAATAAATGTTCAAGATGAAGAAAAATATGGATGCTCAGATATAGTTGATGAGATGTAGGTACCTGCAAGTTGCTCCAGTACCGTTCTTATAGATGCAGAGCGAGAAGGCTAATCCAGTATGAATTCATAAATAAATAAATGTTCGAAATCAAGATGACACCCAGGATATTACAGAAGAGACCATCGTAGAGAACGAATGAGCAATACGACAGGTAGACCTTCATAGAGAAGGAAAAGGAAGAGACCTTTGTAGTGAAGGAAGATACCTTCATAGAGAAGGGGAATGAGAAATTTTCCAAGGTTGGCCTCTGTCCAAGTGTTGAGTTTTGGATAATCTAGGGGACATGCTAGAATACCCTCGTAGAGAGGGGTGTGACCACCCTTGTAGAGAGGACTGTGGATGTTTCTCCAAGGGGCAGTAGGAAGATACTCTCCTACGGTCAAGGATTGAGTAGCCTGGAACACAAACCTTAACCATTTGGAATGGTTAGTTGTCTCTTTAGGTTTGTGTCGTGATCCCATGTGGATCATGGAAAGAGAGACTAGTCTTTCCCAGGCTAGCATCTTAGCTTCTCTAGTTCATGTGGGATGACCAGGAGTGAAGCTATGGTAGTAGTCCTCCCCAGTGGATGGGTGAGATAGATGACTACAAGAGAAGGGAGAACATAAAAGGAATGGACAAACTCATAATATATATTTTTTGTGAAGATAATACATATTATGTGTGAAGATATGATATATTCTATGTGAATATAAGAAAGAGTATTTTCTGCGTGAAGATGATAGAAATAAAGAGTATATTTTGCACGAAGATAAAAAGAACAAAATATCTTTAATATGGATTCAAGGAGAACTAGTCATTGATCATGATGCCATATGACCAAGTGGATTATGTTGATGCCTCATGTTATCCAGTAAATGTTGTTACCTAGTTGATGATGTTATTCAGTGGATGTTGTTGTCGAGTTGATGATGATTATCCAATTGCTGATATTTCCCAGATGATGTTGTCCATTTGATGATGATTATCCAGTTGATGATATTACCCATATGATATTGTTTTGTTCAATTGATGATGACATCCGGTGACTTGTCAAAAGATAAAGAATATCCTTCTTGTTCATAGGGAGTGAATGATGATATTAATGATGAGAAAAAAATATGATGATTTATAGATATGTCAATCAGTGTTCTAGAATCTTTTGATGTTGTTTCCATCTCTCTCTCTCCTGATGATGTTGTAGAATACCCTTCTTGTTAAGGGGGAGTATTGAAATATTTTAACTGCAAAGAGTATTCTATTGATTTATTATTCATTAGATCAATCCCCTTTTGTGGATTGATCATGTTGGGCATTGTAATTCACCAAATCTCCTTTTGCGGATTGGTCAAACCCTAATTGTAATATGAAAATTAATAATTTTGCCCCCAGGAAAATTAAAGTGGCTCTAACCACCTAGAAAGACAAGTCGTCCCTGTCAGTGAAGAGACACCTCCTTTCAGTGCATGCCAATTTGTATAAATAAAGAAATCCAGTGCCTCATTTGTTCACTCACTCAACTCACTCATCTAGTGCACAAGTTTGAAGGAAGTTGCAGTTGCTAGTTGCTGGAAGAATGAAGAGAGGGAGGTGTATTTCTTAGTTTTGGATATTCTCTAGTGTTTGGTTTGTTGTATTGGCATTGTATTGGGTATCTATATTAAGGAATTTTTTGGGGGGTTTTCTTCCCCATGAAGGTTTTTGAGGATAAATGATGTGTATCTTATGATTGTGTTTCTCTCAGTGATCCTACCTATGCTATTGTTATATACTAAATTCAAAAGAAACCTAATAATATATCAAACCATAAAAAAAATTGTGTCGATGATGGGGGATACACCAAGGCCCTCCTCCAACGTGTTTTTTCCTATTGAATTCAAAAAATCATCTAGGATTTAGAATTAGAAAAAAGTTAGTACCTTGGGACTTGCATGCCTCAATGACAAGCCTCCTTGCTTTCGAAAGTAGGTTTACATTATTGAATCATTGGTGATTTCCCCCACACGTGTTAACGATTTACCTCAATGATTGGTAATCAAGTGGTTTCTACCATATTCAACATCAAATCATCTATTCACAAGGCTATATTTGTACCACATCGAGATTGAGACGAATACCCTGTGTTGAGTGCTTACTCCGTTATCTTCTTTTCCCAAAATGCGAAGGAGATCATTTGAGCATATTGATATATATACTGTCACATAGATACACATTTTATTGGTCTATGGCTATTTTTTATCATCTCATACTTGCACTGTGTATTTTTCATGGCTACGATCAGTTCATGTCATGGAGGTATGGATCCACATTGTATCTCTAGTGGCTATATCCTTAGTCAATATTTTCATGGATTTGTAGTGTATTGGTTGGAGGTCATTCTTTGAGTCATCTTGTATTCTGAGCATAGGTATGTCTGCCTCGGAAATGGAACATATATTAATATTTTTTGATGATTTTTTGCATCTTTTTCCAGGTTCTCCAACTCCACACCCTTGCATTGAAGAATTATAAAGTTTTTCGACCATCAATTTATCTTTTGACCTCACACTTTAGGGGGCATCTATTACACATCAAAATTCCACACTTAAGTACCTCACCCTAAGTGTCACAAGTGTCGTAAAAATGTCACATACACCGACACCATGAAAGAACATTTATCACAATCCCTAGTCTGTTGGGTATGTCTTATATTCTTTGCACGAGTAGAAGTGTCTGAGTGTATGTGTCGATCATGCAGGGGGGTTATAGGGGGGGACGCTAGGCCACCCCTTGGGGGGTGCAAGGGAAACGCCCCTAGAAAAAAAAAATCTACCTTGGGAAACGTGACATCTACCTCGGGAAACATATCATGTATTTAGGTGGTTTTTGCCGATGGTTTTCTATTTTCGGTTAAGGAATTAGGGTTTTGGAATAATCCAAGTCATTGGGTTAGGGTTTTGGATGCCACTGACTCCTATATGTATATTGTATTGTAAACAATGTAACACAATGAATGAATATAGTATATGTTGGTTTTCCCGGTTTGGGTTTCCAGGGGAAAAATCTCTATGTAATGTTTGTATTTTCCATTGTATCTTTTCTGTTCTTTTCTAAATATCTGTTTACAGTAGACATTGTACAAGGTTAGAATTTACATTTGGTATCAGATCTTTATTGGCTTCAGGGGGACGCCTTTGTGGTCAAGGGTTTGGATCGGGACTGTGATAAGCCTTGTTACATTGGGAGATCTACGATATTATTTTTCAGGTGAAAAGAAATGGCAAGCAATTCGAAGATGGAGATCAAGAAGTTTAATGGGAAAATATTTGAGCTGTGGAAGCTCAATATGGAAGATATTTTGGTGGGCAGATATCATTGGATCACGGTAGATCCAGGTATTGCACCTACAGGAACTTCTACAGATGACTGGAAAAAGATGGATCGGAAGGTAAAGAGCACAATCCAACTGTGTCTGTCTCATTCAGTATTACTGAATGTGTAAGAGGAAGCTGCAACCAAGGATTTATGGGAAAAGTTGGGGAAGTTGTATCAGTCTAATTCCTTGGTAAATAAATTTTTACTGAGAAATAATCTATATAAATTGAGGATGAGAGATGGAGATTTGGTGGTAGAGCATTTGAACGCCTTCAATACTGTGGTAAGTTAGTTAGTGTCTATTGAGATTAAAATTTCAAAGGAAGATAAATGTATCAGTTTGTTGTGTTCTTTACCAGACTCGTGGGATAGTCTGGTTGTGGCCATAGGTAGTAATACAACTTCTTTGAAGTTTGATGAAGTGGTCTCATCCTTGTTGTCGGAGGAGATGAGATGAAAGAGTATGGAAGGACATAGCACAGACACATTATTTTCAAGAGGACATTCCCAGGAAAGAAATAGATCTAATTTCTCAAGTGGGAGATCTAAGTCTAAGGGTAGATCTAAATCTCCTAGAAATTTTGTAAGGGTGTGTTGGAGGTGTGGAAAAGAAGGGCACTACAAGAACTAGTGTAGATCCAAAGTTGAGAAAAATAAGGGATCTAAAGAATCTTCTTCTATAAAAGAAAAGACCTCCAAGGAAGAAGGAGGGGATGTGTACTTGGCCTCTTCAAGCACACATGCAGATCATGAGGCATGGTTGATTGACTCTGGTGCATCCTTTCATATGACTCCCCACAGGGCGTGGTTCTGTGAATATGAAAAGTATGATGGAGGTAATGTTTTCTTAGGTAATGATTCGACAACCAGAATCATAGGAAGAGGAAGGGTCAAGTTGAGACTCATATATGGAAGGATTAGAACACTGCCTCGTGTTCTACACATCCCAGGTATGGCCAAAAATTTGATTTCTATAAGAAAAATGGAATATGCAGGGGTAAAAACAATTTTTGAAAAGGGAACTTGCAAGATGGTTCGAGGATAAATGGTGTTGATGAAGGGAGTTTGGTTTGGAACTCTGTATAAGATGCTAGGAAGCACTACTAGTGATGGGTGTAATATCTCTATTGTTCCTCATATTGGAGTTGAAGAAGAAAGAACTCCTACAGTCTCTGGAGAAAAGGTTATGTTGTGGCATCAAAGACTGGGGCATATCGGAGAGAAGGGTCTTCGACTACTACATGGTAAAGGTATGGTTGAAGGTATGTCTAACTGCTCTCTAGATTTTGATTTATGTGAACATTGTCTATATGGGAAGCAGAATCAGTTAAGATTCCCCTCTGGTGCAACGAGGGCAGAAGGAATTTTACATCTAGTTCATAATGATGTTTTTGGACCTGTGTCGGTCCCATCATTGGGAAAATATTTGTACTATGTCTCATTTATAGATGACTTCTCGAGGAAAACTTAGATATATTTTCTTACGAATAAATATGAAGTCTTTAACAGGTTTAAAGAGTTTAAGGCTCTTGTTGAGAATCAAACAAAGAAAAGAATTAAGGTGCTGAGAACAGATAATGGCGGAGAGTTCTGGGGGAATGAATTTGAAGAATTCTGTAAGAAGTGCATTAAAGCAAGTCAAAATACTACTCCATATACACCTTAGTAGAATGGAGTTGCAGAAAGGATGAACAGGATGCTGATGGAAAAAGAAAGGTGCATGCTCAGTGGTACCGGGTTAGGGCAATAATTCTAGGCAAAGGCAGTGGATACTGCATGTTATCTGGTCAATAGATTACCCTCATCAACGTTGGGTGACAAGACTCCACAAGAGGTATGGACTGGTAAGGAACCTTCTCTCACACATCTTAAGGTATTTGGCTGCGATGCATATGTTCATGTTCCAAAGGAAAACAGGAGTAAGTTGGATAAGAAGGCTGAAAAATGTATCTTTATTGGATATAAAGATGGTCTCAAAGGTTATAAGACTTGAAACCCAGAAGCTAAGAAGGTAGTGTATAGCCAAGATGTGGTATTTAGAGAAATGAAGGATGTTGTTAAATAGGAACTCCTACCAAGTAAGGAAGAATCAAAGAAGATAGAGTTTGATTTAAAGGATGATGAAGCAGACTCTACAGAAGAACATGAATCAGAAGAACAAGATCCTCATACTCTAGTATTGAGGAGATCAGATCGAGAAAGAAGGCTATCGGAAAGGTATAGTCCATCTGATTTTCGTTCAAATTTTGCTTTGTCTATTACTGATGATGATCCCAGAACTGTCAAGGAGGCAGTGGATTTAGAGGATGGAAATCTCTAGAAAAGGGACATGGAAGAAGAAATGGCATCTTTGGATAAGAATGAGGCTTGGGATCAAGTGGAGTTGCCAACTGGAAGAAATCTCATTGGTAGCAAATGGGTATTTAAAAATAAGCTGAATGCAGAAGGAAAAGTGGAGAAATACAAAGCTCAGTTAGTAGCAAAGGGTTATTCCCAGGTTGAGGGAATTGATTTTGGTGAGATTTTTTCTCCTGTTGCCAAGTTAACATCTATAAGATTTTTGTTATCTGTTGCTGGTGAATTTGATTTTGAAGTAGAACAGATGGATGTGAAGACAACATTCTTGCATGGGGATCTGGAAGAAGAAATCTTCATGAAGCAACCATAAGGTTATGTTGTGAAAGGAAAGAAGGAGTTGGTATGCAAGCTGAAAAAGTCCATGTATGGTTTAAAACAATCACCAAGGATGTGGTATCAAAAATTTGATACTTATATGATGGGACTTGGCTTCACAAGAAGCAAAGAGGATTATTGTGTGTATTTTAAATTAATTGGTGATCATTTGATTTATTTGGTCTTGTATGTGGATGACATGTTGTTGATAGGAAACAACAAGGAGACTATCCAGGATGTGAAAACTCAGTTGTCCTCTAAATTCAACATGATGGATATTGGTGCTTCAAATATCATTTTGGGCATGGAAATTAAAAGAGATCGAAAAAAGAGGAAACTCTGGTTAAATCAGAGAAAATATGTCAAGACAATATTGCAGAGGTTTAATATGCAGGAATGTAAACTGGTCAAGGTTCCTATTCCTGTTGGTGTAAAGTTATCTGCAGATCAGTGTCCCAAAACACATGAAGAAGAGGAGGACATGTCTCATGTTCCATATGCGAGTGCAGTTGGAAGTTTGATGTATGCAATGGTCTGTACTAGACCAGACATTGCACATGTAGTGGGAGTTTTGAGCAAGTATATGTCAAAACCAGGGAAGGAGCATTGGACAACAGTAAAAAGGGTTTTCAGGTATTTGCGTGGCGCTACTAGATATGGATTGTGCTTTGAAGGAAGACCGGGATTGGATAGAGTAGTCGATATACATGGCTTTGTGTATGCAGACTGGGCTAGAGATTTGGATCATAGGATATCTACAAGTGGGTATGTGTTTAACCTGTTTGGAGGAGCAATAAGTTGGATGAGCAAAAGACAAGATGTAGTGGAACTTTCAACTATAGAATTTGAATACATGGCAGCCACTCATGCAAGTAAGGAAGAAATATGACTACAAAGATTGTGTTTGGGTATTGGGTTGGTACAAAAAGCTATAGGGATAGAGTGTGACAGTTAGAGTTCAATTTTGTTCATAAACAACCGTGCTTATCATTCAAAGAAAACGCACATTGATGTTCAATATCACTTTGTGAGAGACATGATTGAAGAAAAGAAAGTATCACTAATGAAGGTGTACACTTTGAAGAATGTTGCAGACTCATTAACAAAATCTATGAGAACTGAGAATTTCTCTTGGTGTAGAGGATTCATGGGCATTGTTGCCCTGGATTTTTTACTATGTAACCCTATAACCCCCTGTATGCAAAGAAAACAACAAGTGGGAGAATGTTGGGTATGTATTATATTATTTTCACGAGTAGTAGTGTGTGAGTGTATGCGTCGGGCATGTAAGGGGGTTAGAGGGGGGTGTAGGGGGGGATCCCCCCATGCGGGGGTCCGGAGGCAGCGCCCCCAGAAAAAATATTTTTTCCTCGAGAAACGTGACACCTACCTCAGGAAACATGTCATGTATTTAGGTGGTTTTTTCGGCACATGGTTTTTGCCAATGGTTTTCTATTTCTGATTAAGGAATTAGGGTTTTGGAATAATCCAGGTCATTGGGTTAGGGTTTTGGATGTCGTTGGCTCCTATATGTATATTGTATTGTAAACAATGTAACACAATGAATGAATATAATATATGTTGGTTTTCCCGGTTTGGGTTTCCAGGGGAAAAATCTTTGTGTAATGTTTTTATTTGCCATTGTATCTTTTGTGTTATTTTTTGAATATTTGTTTACATTAGACATTGTGCAAGGTTATAATTTACATAGTCAATGAGGAGGAAAAATATATCATATGAAGGTCAAAATACTATGTGCACATGAAATATTTATTAATATTCATAAAAAGAAAATTAATTTAATGTGAGAATCCATCTCACGTGTAGTTTCCTAATCTCAAGTGGAGATTGAGAATCTCATGGATGGTTGAGATATTTTCTCAAACCAAAATCTTGAGAATCTCATGGATGGTTGAGATATTTTCTCCCTAAAATCCTTGAGAGATATTTTCTCCCTATAAATATTGGAGATCTCATTTTAGTGGATCTGGTGAGTGATCTTCTCCATGGTAGTTAAGCCCCCAAATGTTATATAATGAGGGATTTCCATGGTTAAAGGAGAGGTAGCTTGGAGATATCAGAGTTATGATCATGAGATTCTTACAAGGGTTAAAGCAGAACATCGACACCCAGCCGGATTACTGCACCCTTTACCCATCCCAGAATGGAAATGGGAAACCATCTCCATGGCTTTTATTACCGGATTACCGACTTCAACCAAACAGAATGATGCCATTATGGTGGTGGTCGATAAACTGAGCAAGTCTTCTCATTTCATTCCAGTCAAATCGACCTGCAAGGCGATAGATATTGCACAGGTATTTATGAAAGAGG
>ML787800.1:141472-152393 GCA_009831015.1 Picea engelmannii | reverse complement strand
TCAGCCAGAACACGTGGCAAGAGATCCCGAAGAGTCGGGAATCGGGGCCACTCAAGTCTCGAAACAGCGATAAGATCTGGACCGTCCATCGAAAGGACAGGTGTTAGAAGATCAAGCGCCATCGGCGTTTGACACATCGGGAACACCGTAGGAAAACCCCGGTACAATCATAGCCGTTCGTCTGCGGGGACAGGTGTTAAAAGGTCGGGCGCCATCGGCGTTTTGATCATCGGAGTTCCGATGGTAAGGAAATTGTGCAACAGGAAACCGCGATCCACGATTTCCCGATAGGATCTCATGAGGAAGAAAATCGACGACTTGTAATCCCTGTGAAGTTTCACGAAATCCCGTGGACCGTCCGATCGTGAAGGAGTTGCGCGGGAGATAACCCGTGAGTACAGGTGTGGAGAACCAAAGTCCATCGGACTTCGGGGTTTCGGCGTTCGGGGATTGATAAGGTGAGAGTTATACACCTCGTGAAATCACGATTCGTGATTCCCCGAATCGATCTGAACCGTCGATCAGGATGGGGGCACGTGGCGAAGGATCCTTAGGAGTCGGGATTCGAGGTTTGGCAAGGTCTGTGACCTTGTGCACCAAGAACCGCGGCTTCCCGAATCGCGATTTCCCGATAGCCGAGTGGAGGACAGGTGGCACCGAACTTCGGGTTTTTGGCGTTCGGAGAATCGGGGTTCTCGACGTCAAAGAGTCATGCATCGCGGATTCGCGATCTGCGAAATCCCGAAGTGACGTGGCGTGTGGGACCGCGATCGCCGGTGGAGGACAGGTGGAAGCATATCGGAGTTCGGGGATTCACCGTGTAAGTGAACCACGACATTTCATGCGCCGATTTCCCGATAGGGTAATCTCTGATAGAGGGAAGTGTTGACCCGTTGACCATCGGGGATCGGGGTTTTGTTGTGTATGTAATTTGTGTTCGCGTGAATCGCGAACTCCCGAGTCGCGATATCCCGATATAGAACTGGCGATTGGCATTTCGCTAATGCGAAGTTTAGGGAGATCTCCCATGTATGGGAGATTAATCCCAAAAATTTTAAATTATGGTAGTGGGTGTGTTACAGACATGATAGAATGTTTATTTCAGTATTATATGATGATGATGCAAATTCATAGATTACCTTTTCTCTATTTTTTCCCTTACATTCTATCATCCAATGAGTTCAAAATGGTCTAAATTACCCAAATTATACATCCCCTTCTGTTTCTCAAAAGAAATAGAGATACACTTTGAAATCATATCAATATCCACATCAAGATTCTTAGTGAGAAGGAAATCATTTCTAAAAACTAAGTAAATATATTATGATGATCCTTAATTTTCTTATATCTAATAATTTTGTTTTTAATTAACATATCTTAATCAAATAATTGATTTGTTAACCATTTCAATAAATTTGACATTCATGAAATATGATAAACATTTTAATACTCAAGAAATTATATAAATAGTTACATATGTAAACATTTACTCATATTCTTATATCACATATAAGAAACTTTGAATATTAAACAACAAAACAAAAACATCCCCAAAAAATTGAATAAATCATTATAAAGTTGTAAAGTTGAAAAATACTTTAATACGAAACCACCTTTTCAAACCCTCTAACGTTCTCCTCCTCCCTCACTACTTCATTAAACCCTCCTCCCCTCCATACAAAACCTTCAAATAAATATATATTTCTGACCTTTAATAATAATTTACTTTTAATTATAGTGTTTTAAAATCACTTTTATTCGAATTAAAATGGTAATGACTTTCACCAATATTAAATATCGCTTTTATAAGTGCCAACAACGTAAAAGTTTTGAAGACATTATGAGATTAGCATATTATTAGCAATAACCACTTTATAAAAGTAGTTGATATACATTGATAAACATTATTTATTCATCTTTCTAAATTGATAGTATCGATCAACTTATATCAACCACTTTTATAAGATGATTGTTGCTAATTGACAACCGACATGTCTTTGGGACCACCATTAATATATTAATACATAATTAATGTATTAATTAATTATTACATTAATATTATATTAATATATATAAATTAATGAGATCTAATATAATATATTACATTAATGTAATAAATAATAATAATGTATAAATTAAAATATTAATTAACTTAATAATTAAATGATACACTAATAATGTAATGTATTAATTAATATATACAATAATGTATAATGTAAGATATATTAATTAATTTATACATTACTACATTAATTAATTCATACATTAAATATAATATTAATAATGTATTTATTAATATTATTAATACACTATGATATTAATATTTTTATTTATATCAAAACATAAATATTGATATTAAAACATTAATATTACAGAGTTAGTACATTAAAAAATACCAATACATTATTAAAATATTAACACCTTAATAAATACATTATTAAAGTATTAATACATCAATAATAAATAATTAAAGTATTAATTAGTTAATACATTAGTAATGCATTATTAAAGTATTAATACATTAGTAATGTAAAGTATTTATTAATTTATACATTAATTAGTTTATATATTAAATACATTATTAATAATGAATTTATTATTATTAATATTGCTAAATAACATTAAATGTTAATTAATTAATACATTACTTAGTTTAATTAGTTTATACATTAAATACATTATTAATAATGTATTTATTAATATTATTAATACATTGAAATATTAATATTTATAATTATAATAAAACATAAATATTGATATTAAAAAAAAAATTAAAGAATTCATACATAAAAAAATGTATCAATACTTTAGTAATACATTATTAAAGTAATAATACATTAGTAATACATTATTAAAGTATTAATACATTAATTTACAGTGACCATGCTTGACTATGGTTGGCCATGATCATGGCTAACTTTGCTAGAACTTTGTTGACTTTGGGAAGGAAAGTTTCACTATGGTTGACATAGTTAATTATGGTTGACCATGTCCATGGTTAACTTCCATAGACCTTCACTATGGTTAACTTCTGTAGACCTTCACTATGGTTGACGTTTACTATGGATGAACTTCATTATGGTTGAACTTGGTTGACCATGACCATGGTTGACTCTGGTTGACCATGGTTGACAATGGTTAACCATGTTTGACAATAGTTTTCCATAAACGATCATGGTGATTCATGACAATAGTTGACCAAGACTACGGATGACATTTAGATGGTGAAATTTGGAAGTGTTTGTCACATTATGATGACATGATATTCATGTAACATTGTGACAATGAAACTATGTTGATGACATTGTAATGACGAGGCTATGTTCATCATATTGCGACGACAAGATATTTGCATCACAATATGATGACAGGATATTTGCATCACATTGCAATCACAGGGCTACATTTATCATATTGAGATGACAATATATTGTTTGTCACAGATTGACGATGACGGGGATATTGCGACGAGGGGTTTATGTTCATCACATTACAATGACATGTCATTTAAGTAAAAGTGGGAATGTGATGAACATAAATGTCATATGTTCATCATATGTTGAATGGATATGTGATGAAAATAAATGTCATATGTTCATCACATAGCGATGATAGGATATTTATTTCAACAATGGGGTGATGTTCATCACAGAGTGATGACAAGACATTCTTTTTCACATTATGATGACAGGATATTTGTGTCACGGACGGTGAGGATATCTTCATCATATTAGGACGATGAGGTTTTGTTCATCACATTGCAACAATATGGTTATTTCCATCACATTGTGATGATGAGGTTATGTTCATCACATTGTGACAATATGGCTATGGCCAATCACATTTGTCACATTGCGACAAAATGGTTATATTCATCAAATTGTGACAATATGGTTATGACAAGACATGCTTGTCAAATTCTGAAAAATATTGTTATGGCCACTCATGTTCTTCACATCGTGACAATATCATTGTGTTCATCACATTGTGACAATATGGTTATGGCCAACCATGTTCAACCATTGTCAACCAAGGTCACCATAATCAACGATGGTCATGGTCAATCAAATTCAACCATATTTATGTTCTTCACATTGTGACAATATGGTTATGTTTAGCACATCATATGTTCAACATATAAGGCTAGGTTCATCACATTGCGACAATATGGTTATGTTTGTCCCATTGGGATGAGAGGCTTATGTTCGTCACATTGGGAGGGTAGGATATTTGCATCACATTATGATGACTCGATATTTTCATCACATTGCAAAGATGGGAATATTTCATAACATTACAACAATAGGATAATGTTTGTCACATATTGACGATGATAGGGATAATGCAATGATGGGGCTATGTTCATCACATTTCCACATCATGAAATTTAAGTAAAAAGTGGTTGTGTTATGAACATAAATATCATATGTTCATCGTATGTCATATGGCTATGTGATGAGCATGAATGTTGTATGTTCATCATATTGTGACAAGAGGGCATTTGTTGTGACGACGAGGCTATGTTCATCACATTACGATGACAAGACATTGTTTGCCACCTTATGACGACACAATATTTACATAACATTGCAATAAGGAGGCTATTTTCATCATTTTTCTTGACAAGGCTATGTTTGACTTATCTTAAGTGAAGTTTATCCAACCAATTTCAAGTTAATTATATTTTCTTTTAATATAATAAACTTTGAAATTTAATAAATTATATCAACATTTTCAGCATCCAATTGTATAAAAATGTATGTAATAATATATATGTTATAGATATATTTAACTTGAAATTATGTCAAACATTTTTAATATCTAATTAAATGTATGTAGTAATTGACTTATCCTAAATGAAGTTTATGCACCAAATTTCAAGAAGAATACAAGAAAGAGATTAAGTTTTGGTTCTTAGAAAGAGATTAAAGAAGAATACAAGAAACATTAAATTTCTTACACTATTTCGAGTTTATGCCCACATCAATTAAAAAAAGAGCATTCATTATCAATAAAAAAAACCCCTCATTATCAAAGAGATTTTTTTTATAAAAATATCAAATGATTAAAATATTCCATTTATTTTCAAATATTTTTCATATATATAATCTCCCAAAAATGAAAAGTAGACTACTAACAATTTGTAATCAAAATCACTTTTATTTATTTTTCAATATTTGGAGATATCTATTTTTTTCCCTTTTTCTATACATTTCACTTATTATTATTATTTAAATTGAATTCAAATCATCTTAATAAGAATAACCATAACCCTAATATGACCTTAACATTAATATTAATAACCTTAACCCTAATTCTAATAACCATTACTTCAATATATTATTAATACATTATTAGTGGCATCTTTAATTATTAATATTGATTAATAATTAATGTATAAAAATAATGTATGTTACAAGTACCCATTGTATATATTAATTATGCATATTAATAATAACTATTAATTAGTAATTTTTATTAATTATTAATTATTATTAATTAATAATTATTAATGTATTATGTATAATAATTGTTAATTATTAATAAAACTTTATAAATAATATTATTAATGACTTAGTTAGGATCAAGTCAATCAATAAAATATTATTAATAGCTATTATTACTATTCATTAATAATAATAATAAGTATTTGTTTATATCAATAATAAATATATTAATTATAACTAATTATTAATAACTATTTATAGAGTTAACCATTGATATTAAATTATCCACTAATATTAATAATATTTACTATAATAATTTAATATTAATAATAGTAATCCTAACTTTACCCATAATTAATGTATTAATAATACATACATTAACTCTAACTCTAATAATCCTAACTTTATTAATAATATATTATTAAAAACTCTAACCCTAAAATCTTAATATATTAACTTACAAAGCTAATTTATTTTATTAATAAACTTTGTTACTATTGTGAAAAAACAAAAAAAACATAATTAACCACAATTTCTTGAATACAAACCTATCAACACCATTTTCCACCTTATTCCATGGACGTATAAAAAGGATGTTACAAACCCTGCTTATTCCTTTGAGAATCCACGTTCATAATAGGCTAAAATCACTTTGTCCTATGGGATGATGTCAAACTTAACCATTATGTATGTCAACATTCATTTGGTCAATTTTAATCACCTTTACTTTGAGAAATATGCATCCACGTTCATAATAGGCTAAAATCACGTTGTCCCATGGGATGATGTCAAACTTAACCATTATGTATGTCAACATTCATTTGGTCAATTTTAATCACCTTTAATACATACAAGGTATAGATATTTCATGAATTTTCTAAAAGATAATTTTTTTTATTTTTTATAAAAACTCTAAAAAAAAATTAAAAATCCTTTTCACATAAAAGTTAATTATATATTGAATTACGAGGTCATCTTGATGTTTAATATTTGTGATATTATTTTCCATTTATACTTTCAAAAAATATTTAATTAACATTTCCATTGACTTAATTTAATATTAAAATATTAAGAATGGAAGAAAAGAAAATTATCACACACTTAAAAACTATTGAAAAAACCTATTCCTAAAGTGAAAAGACAAACCTATTTCTAAAGTGAAAAGAAAAGAATTGAAACTATCTCATCATATTAAAGTTGTAAAGTTGATTACTAAAGTTAAAGTGAAAATACCTGAAACCATCTTATCATCCTATCTCTATCATATTAAATTAGGAATAAACCATCATATCATCCTATCTCTATCATCTTAATTTAATATTAAGATATTAAGAATGGAAGAAAAGAAAATTATCACACACTTGAAAACTATTGAAAAAACCTATTCCTAAAGTGAAAAGACAAACCTATTTCTAAAGTGAAAAGACACGAATTGAAACTATCTCATCATATTAAAGTTGTAAAGTTGATTACTCACTGGCCAGGGCCAAGGAAATAAGTGGTGCGCTGCTTGTAATTACATATATAAATAATTAATATACTTCGGAGTTTATTAGGGATTTGAGTTGTGCACACTATACCTGGTTGATACGTATCAGGACCACAATGTGAGGGAAAGATGGCTACGTTCGCTAAAGGGTTGACCAGTGGTAAATTGTAAACAGTTTGTTAAGATATCTCCACATAATAAAAAAACTATACCTATTTCATAGCCAATTGAAGATTGGTGTAGCCTCTCTGCCTAAAACGCCAGAAAATATATCGACCAGCCAAACGTGGCCACGGTTCACAACTCAGGCCAAACAGGTTCACATTCCAGCAGTTATACGTGCAATTTATTTGAGGTAGTGCCTTTTAATCATCTAAACTTGTTAATAAAAAATTTCATAGATATTAATCTAAGTTAATCATTTTAATTTGGCAATCATATGGCTTTACAGTAATTTCTTAATATGATTAGGTCTTACAGTAATTTCTTAATATGATTAGATAAATGTAAAAAAATAAGCATGTTAAAGCATGCATTCATATATGCAAAAAAGTTATGAACAATAAATCTAATTCATTGATTTGGAAGACTACTAAAAATATGCCAGCACCATAAGAATTTTTATCTATTTATAATTAAACAATGTAAAAGTTTTGAAAAACAGTGTAGATTAGTATTATTATAAAAGTTAGTTTTCCCTAAATTTCTATTTATGATTTAACAATGTAGAGGTTTTGGAGAACAGTGTGAGATTAGTATATTATAAAAGTTTGTTTTCCCTGAATTTTGATCCTTTTATGATTTAACAGCATACGCGAGTCCGTGACGATTTTAATGTCCCCTTCGGATTTAAAAATATAAAAAACAAAACATTAAATTCTATTCCCTTTACAGTACTCTTCAGTGGAATCAACCAAAATAATTACAATATTCTATAAGGATTACAATATTCCTGGAAGTATGGAATAACAAAAAGCAAAAGTTCGACTCCATACTAAGCCAATAATTTTTTAAAGATGCAATTTAGCTTTATTAATTTTGGCCCCATAATAAAAAACCAACACCATTTGTCAACTAGATAGCTGTCAATTGTTATTCAAACAGTTTGCTCGTGGCCAGCTGTGTCCTCGGACCAGGACAACCAAAGTTGGGCACCATGACAACCAAATTTCACGGAACAAGCAGACGCCTCCAACTGGAACAGAAATTGATTTGCTTTCTCAACGCAGCCAACCCAATCAGACTGTATTACACAGATCCAACTGAATATTTTGCAAAAGGATTTTGGGGAAACAGAAGCACATTCAGAACTGATGATACTTTCTTTGTGCATTTTAGAGTGCAGGTTGAACCAGATCACCTGATTACGCTAGATTTCTGCTATTATCCAGCAGTCCAGCATCAGCATCCTGGCGCGCATTTCGTTTTAATTACAATACTTTTCTCTGTTTTGTTGTTGCAAACTCATTCTTCTCTGTAAATGACACACTACAGACGGATGTATTCCGTTAGTCAGTTGTTGCATCAAATAATAACCTAGGCTTATATGAAGTATAACGAGCTTGTTAATGCTGGTGGAATACCTATCAATCGTTGCCTTTCCTTGACAATGAATTCGGCACAAAGACGCTTGACATGAAATTAACTGACAATCACCTTATATGGTCAAAGTTCATAAATAAAAAAATAAACATAATACTAGCACAGCTACATAATTGTGGCTGATCAAGGTCGAAAGGTTGATAAGATGAAAAGAATTCTTAAAAGAATATATTAAATTTTATTATTGATTAACAAATAAACACATAAACGGATGTCTTTATAATAGATAGGAAGTTAATGATTGAAATCACAGCCATTTATTTTGTTTTGTGTGACTACTAAGAATATTCCAGCCATATTTAATCCTGTCTATAGAAAACTTATTAAGCACTAAACCCCTATTAAATCTGCCCATTATCAATAGGTATACGCCTTTCAGTGTAATATCATATTTTCCTATAAAAATAAACATAATAGAAAATAAAAAATACATACAATTTTTTCTTAAAACCATTAAAAATCTGCATAAAAGGATCTATAGAATACTTACAAGAATAAGAGGTTAATAATTTTATTTATAGAATAGTTACAAGAATAAAAAGTTAATAATTAAGTTATAAGTTTTGTTACTATTTTCTAAGTATTATAATTAATTTATAATTTTTCATATTCTTATTTATATCAAATTAGTTATATATATATCTTTAATATATATTAGTATTCAAATTGTTAGAGAGAAAAGTCCTTTATTTCATAAACAAAAGAGTTTCATACACCAATTTGGTGTTTAATTAACTATAACCTTAAAATTAAATTATCATTATTATTATTCTTAAATCCTACACAATATACATAATATTTAACATATGAACTAACAATAATTCAATAAACAGTAATTCAATAGTATATTTCTATATAGTAAAATGTATATTATTGTTTACAGCCCATTATCCCTACCTTAATTTAATAAGTGCATAAATATTTTGTATCCTAACATTCCTCTTTGAGTATTTGACTTTAACTATAACTTTTAATGTTGACAAATTTATATTTATTTTTAATAATTATTTTAATATATTTAAATGATTTATTTAGTAAATATATTCTAAATATATATTCATATTTACTTAATAAATAATTACTTTTTCACTATATAAAAAAATTTATATTTTCTTTCTATCCTTATTTTTAATATACTTTGATAAACTTTACTTCAAATTATTTTGAAAACTAAATCCAGCCATCTCTTTCACATATAAAAAAAAAAAAAAACTTATATTTTCCTTTCCTCCTTATTTTCAATATACTTTGATAAACTTTACTTCAAATTATTTTGAAAACTACATCCAGCCATCTCTTTCACATACCACTCTATAATCTTTAATGTGTTTTGATAATCTATACCAATCTTTAATGTGTTTTGATAATCTATACCTCTAATTATGTGCAGCCACATTTAACTACCTCTTCTACAGACATCCTTCAATAATTCATTCCACTGTACTACCCTGATTCTAATACTATGTAAAATAAATTAAAAAGTGAAAAACAAAGCATAAACCTATAAAATATATTCGAAAGTGAAAAACAAAGCATAAAACTACAAGGCTGCGTTACCCTTTTAAAACTCACTGAATACACTTCTACTATTTGTCATATTCCATCTTGCACAATGTTCAGTTAAAATTGACAAAATACAATTTATTATGTCTAATATAGCATTTGCAAAACAGATAATATATAATATCGGATGTGATTGTCGACATCTACTCTTAATCCTTTTAAAAAACAAACAGATGTTCGCAGTCCGCCTATAAAATTATTGTTAATCACCACTGTCGCTGATTAAATACAAATAGAAATTATAATCAAGTTAAAGTACTGATAAAACGGAATTGGAGTTTCACAACTGCCACATACTTCAGGAAGAACTAAAAGTAACAATATCAAACCAGCGAAACTAACAATTCTGTTATTACAAGTCCACAGAAAATCTGTACTAAAAGAATCCAGAGAAGTAGGAAATAGACGGGCAGCCGTAAGGATATCAATATTGTTCTCAGAAATAATAAATATAATAGATTTATAGGAACAGGAGGTTTCAGGCGTAGAGAAATGACACTGCCTTTATATATTTATTCCTTCTTCATCGCAAACTCAATGAATGATCAGGATATACGAAGACAGTGTCATCTCGTCTGCGCCAGAAACACAGCACTGCCTCCTATACTCCACGACAATCTGATCTGGTCTCCCTTTCGCTGTAAATACCACGAATACACAAATAGCAATAGAGAGATCTAATTGTATATTTTTGCATGGGGTATCTCTCCATATTTATAAGGGGAAATCCATGTTGATTTCGTTTTTCTACAGACTAGAGACTATTCTTCTCCCACTAGTAGATTAATGGCAGTCGATGTGACTAGAGAGAGATTCATTT
>ML787800.1:72689-94190 GCA_009831015.1 Picea engelmannii | reverse complement strand
CTCTCTCTGCATCCCTCCTCTCTACATCACAAGGAAAGAAATGACCTTGACCTAGACATGTCAAGAACTATAACTAAACCTAGACATAACAAGAGATAGACATGGAAAGACCTGCAGCATGAACTATACCTATATGATGACCATGACATAGATCATGACATATAAATAGAACATGATCTATACCATGACATAGAGATAGATCTATATTTAGAAGATGACCCAAATCTTGATGTAAACCATGACCTAGACCATGACATAGAGCTAGATATAGATTTAGACATTGACCTAGAGCTTGAAAACATGACATAGATCCCCCTAGCTCTATCTAAGACTAGCCATAGCTTATAATCAATCCTTCACCCTCTCTACCCTCAAGTCTTGAGTGCACTATGCATATACCTTGTGTAAAACACTTGCACCCACATCACCCACATCTCGGTGCTCTAACCATTGCTCTATCCTTGAAATAAATTTAAATCCTAACCCCTTAGGCCTTAGTTGTACCCATACCCCTATACATATTTATTCATAAAGATGTTTGGTGTATATTAAATGCTATATCCATTGCATTAAGAGTTTTCACATGCTCCTATGATTTGATTGCATTGTAGTTGTTGGTTGTTTATGCTCAATAGGAGCACATGTGCATTCCTAGAACACACGCACACTTTAGTGTGCATGCATTCTAGGAAGGTGTGTGATTCCTGCTGGGTAGTTTATGGTTCCAAGCATATCCCACCTCATCTATCTCATGGCCAACAAAAATCCACGACAACTTTAGAAAAAAAAAATTGCACATATAGGTTTTACTTATTTTAGTGTTGTTAGATTCATAGAGACTTTTGTGTTATTTCCATACCCTTGTAGGAAAATTTGGAAGACAACTTTGTCAAGTGCAATTGGAATTGTTGTTTGTATCTACTTGTGTCCTATTGGAATTGGACTTGACAAATTTGTGCAAGTGCAATTGGAATTGTTGTTTGTATCTTATTGTGTCTTCTTGGAATTGGAAGACAGTTTTTTCCAAGTGAAATTGGAATTGTTGTTTGTATCTTCTTGTGTCTACTTGGAATTCGAAGACAAATTTGTGCAAGTGCAATTGGGATTCTTGTTTTTATCTTCTTGTGTCTTCTTGGAATCGGAAGAAAATTTTTTCCAAGTGCAATTGGAATTGTTGTTTGTATCTTCTTGTGTCTTCCTGGAATTGAAAGGAAAATTTGTCAAAGTGCAATTGGAATTGGTATTGGAATTGGACTTATGAGATGTGTCTTCTTTTCTAATACAAAAAATCAAATCTCCACTTTGTTGTGCCTTATTACATAATACAAAGAAAAATTTGTGGTGGGTGTTTGGAAGACAATTTTTATCTTTAAACATGGGGAACCATTGGATTTGAGAAAGAAAGTCCTCAAGAAAAAAGAAACCGACCAAAAAGGTAGAAAAAGAAAGAGAAAAAGAAAATTCATGTGTGTTAAAGTGTAGGATTTCATAAGAGGGAAATCCAATTTCTAGCAGAATAGATGTCGCTATTGTTTCTCCTCCATCACCAGAAGTAAAGTGCAAGAGTTCATTGGAGAGAAATCCAAACAATATCTCATCAAGAGAACTTTTTGTTAGAATATGAAAGATGTGTATCAAGTACTTGATCAACAATGTATAGTCATGAAAAATGGAACACATCCACCACAATAGTACACATATAATGTCATACAGTCTTCATAACAATCATCTGATACCAACCTGCATAGAAATAATGTTATGATATAAACTGAATCATCTGGGTCAATATTTCACTCACATATTTGAGATCTGAAAGAATATCTGCCCTCAGAGTAGAACAATGAGATATCTGGACTATTCTTCTCAAGAAAGGAAGAATAACTATCCTGTCTTTTGAACCTAGACCATTCCCCACCCTGGGCTATTCTTCCTACACTAAGTGCACCCTAGAGAGAATGTATAAACCTTAAGGAATGCCTGTCCCTAATTTTTGAGCCTTGACCATTACCCACCCTAGACCATTCCTCCTACACTAATCAAAGTGCACCCTGGAGAGGATGTATAAACCCTAAGGAATGGCTATCCCTGATTGTTGATCCTAGACCATTCCCCACCCTAGGCCATTCCTCCTACACTAATCAAAGTGCACCCTAGATTGAATGTATAAACCCTAAGGAATGATTGTCTAGACCATTTCCTTTGCCACAAGAGGAAAATAATTTCCTATATCAACCTCCAAAACAGACCATTCCTCATGTTAACCACAATGAGAAATCGTTGTCCAGTGAGGCGGGCCAGTCTTCTTGAGTAACCCTCAAGAAGAGAGACTTACCTAGACTACTTCCCATGTTAACCACAATGGGAAGTCACTGTATATGATACATCAGCAATATGGACCATTTCACATGTTAACCACAATGGGAAATCATTGTTCGTCTGAAATCTCAATCCACTTTCCGAATAGGAAAGCATCTGTCCAAGATGGACTATTTTTCAATCTTGAAAATAAATGTCCTCAATAATATTTTCAGTGCTCTGTCCCAACCTGGGAGTCATATCTTCCTTTTTCAATAAGGAAGTTGTCTCCATGAGCTCTAGCTTGAGTATGCAATCTCTTTCATCTTGGATAGAAGCTTTACCAAAATATTTGCTTATCTGCTCATATGTGGAGATATCTATTAGAGAACCACTTTCTCCTTTCTGGACTTCATCACAAATAATGCAATTCTTGATTTTAAATGTACTTTAGTATGGAACACTGATTTTTTGTGAAGGCTTCATGTAGCTATGAACAATAGAGTATATCATTATTGGAAAACTGGAACATATCCATGTGGCACTTCTTTTGTCATCATGAGATCTGATATACTAAGTAATCATATTGATGTTGTAGGAAATCTTAACCACACTTCTATTGTTCATTGGAGGTTCTCCACCAAGTTATCTTCTTCTATTTGCATACAAGGGTCTCTTTATGGTATGCCTCAAAGTATTGAGATTGATCTTCATATTCTCTTTATTCAATTTCTCTGGAGAACATTCTTTGCATTCATCTGATGTAGAACTCCAACTCATGGATGTTGCAGATGATATAATGACTCATGTAGAGATAAGTCTGGTTTACTAGAACATGTAATCATCATAGTCTTCTCCCTCCATCTGGGAGAACCTCTAGTTTTGGATCTCGCAATGCTTTCATTCATAAGTCTTCCATACAATGTTCTTCATCACGACTTTCAGTTCCTCTGCTTGATTGTTTTTATTGAGTTTATATTAGGATGACAATCTTGTGATTATTGATACAATGACTGGTTGTTCTGGATACTCTTTCTTTCTTGGAATATTCATGTGTTTCTTTAGCTCTCGGGTCCATGGCGTTTCTTATATATTCCATGCCCTAAAGATTCCATCATAGGATTAGTGATACTTTAAGGATTCTTTTTGAAGAATACGTATTTCCTTTCATGACTGCTATCATGGATATATACTTCATCATCTTCAATGGATCATAGGATTATCTCCCTCCTAATCCTTGCTTCATGTATGAGTGCATATAATCATCTCCCTCTGTCTAACGGAGTCCAGGCTTCCATCTGCATCCTTATTGTGTTCTGAAATATATAATTGGCTCTCTTGTCTAACAATGTCCATGCTTCTGTCTTGTTGTCTTCTACAAAACGTCATAAGACTTTTTCCAATTTCCTCTCAATTGTTGACTTCTTTCTATCTATTCTTCTTCTAAGTCTATTCATGATTGATTTGGTTTATCATGCAATAGCTTACACATGATTTTTATTTCATCCTTTCAAGTGTATTATCTAATGATATCCATTCTTATCTTGTTGTTATTCCATAGGTATAGTTCTTCTTGGAACAAATTATCTTCCAAGAGATAGATAGACAAGATATGTACTGAGACGATGCAAACAAGATATGGACAAGAAATACGAAGAGTTTTGTTACCTTCATAAGAAGAAGTCTCTTCCATCCTGCTTAGTCTTCTTTGTAGGTTCCTTTTCTTTAGCAATTGATGCTTTGTGTTTCTCCTTCCTTTTCTTTAGCTCAGGACAATGATTCTTGTAGTGACCATACTTTCGACAGTTGAAGCATTGTACTTTTGAAATGTCTTTCTCTTGATTTGGCTTCCTCCTTGAACCAAACTTCCTTTTGTTTCTGAAGTTCTTGAATCTTCCTGTGAAGGCTTTATCATCATACTTCTTTTGGGGTTTCTCTTTTGCATTGATCCTTGATTATTCTTGAGCACAACAAGTCCAATGTTCTTCAAATGTTAGATACTCCTTTCTTCTGTTCATGCTTGTGGAAAATGCATCCCACATCTTGGGAAGACCATTGACTAATATGTTTACCAACTCCTTCTCTGAGATGATCTCTTCAATAGATTTTAGTTCATCTCTTAACTGAGAGATTCTCACAAATTATGATGTTATGTTGTCATCATCATTCATCTTTATGTCACGGAGCTCATTCTTTAGACCCATTACTTGTCCAGTGTTTCTGACTGAGAAGAGATTTGTTAGGGCATCGTACATCTTCTTCGATGAGTCAAAATGGGAGATGTAGGGTATCAAGTTGTATTTTATATATTCTACTATGATACTCATACAATTGATATCACTATCTTTGAGCTTCTCCATAGCTGCAACGTTCTATGGTTCCATCTCTTTTCCTTCTTCAGACTCTGGCTTCATGATATTTCCTTTCACAATATCGAACACTTTACTCTTGGCAAGGATGAGGTCAATCCTTTTCTTCCACACTCTGAAGTTAGAGGCTACATCTAACTTGTTCTCTGACTTCATAGAATAAGCCATGGATTCTTTGACTTGGTCAAACACTAGATTTTACCATAAACTCAAACTTCACATCTTGGATTGTTGGGAGTATCAGGAAATGTGCTAAGATAGAGTGCATTGATCTATCCAGAGATTAGGTCAATCCATTCACTTAAGGTTCCTCAAGAAGAGTATTAGGTTCTATGCAACTGCTCCTACTAGTAACCCTAGCGACGGTGTCTTGGAAGCTACTTTTTCTAGTAACCCTAGTGGAAGCTCCTCGACAAGCTCAATATCCTAGCAGCCATGTTTCCTTCTATCATTTAGACTGAATGAAGGAGGTGTGGGCCCATAACCTGTTAGAATATGAAATATGTGTTCTCGTTTTACCATTGACAATACCCTTTTCACCCAACCATAGGCCTAAGCCACCCTCCGAGCACCTTAACCTTGACAGAGAATCATTCCAGAAGAAAACCCTAGGATAGATATCCAAACAAAGGGTAGCACACCATTCCGCAAGGATAGTGCACCAACAAGAGCTGATCAGATAGTCCAAACCCTAGCCAAGAGATATTCCAAGACAAACGTGATCTACTAGCTATAGCAGCTACAATGGAAGCTCTCCTCAAACCTGTGCACAAGACTAGGCATTGCAATTCTGAGACTGCCTGCCAAAATGAGAACTGGCCTCCTATATTTATACTAATTATGGATAACTGTCTGGGCCGACTTCTCATTCTGGGTATCCATCTGTTCAGTATATATTATTATTTCCATTCAAATTCTTCTCTTGGAGGCTAATAACCTAATATAAATTATCTTCTTGAGCCGAAAAGTCTTCTAGGGTTATTAGCCAACTCATTAGGGTTTCTTCTTGCTTCTTAGAGTATTCTATCCTTGTCAGGTTTACACGTGGAGCTAAATACCTCTCACAGCTACCATAATATCAACACCTTTTGTGGATGAGTAGATGATGGAGGATTTGCTTGGATCTTATTATACAATGGATGAGATTAGAGAAGCAACTGGTGTACAACATTGTGGTGAAGAAGGTCATATGGTTAAGTATATTGTTGGATAGTAAAATGTTCCAGAAGCTAGACAAACCCATGTCCACTCTCCTCCCACAATTGATATGTCAGTGATTGAAGGGGAAGTAACTGCAACATTTTTAATTCCACAATAGGGAGGTCAAGAGTGCTAGAATAGGGGTTCATCATCCATACCTAGATTGAGCACTATGCGATGAAGAAATCCTAAACACATTTAGTTCAATGAAAGTGGTCTAGCATCACTTGAAGGTAAGTTATCTAACCATATTATTCTTTATCACTCTTATAAAATCATTCAAGAATATCTTCAACCAAAATCTGATGCTACTAAATGTCAATTATTTTTATCTTCGTTAAAATCTAGAAGTTTGACGATTGTTAGGAGAATTTTAGGCATTAAAACAGTCAAAAGTGTAGAAACAAGTCATTATATTTTTAGAAGCCTTGTATATTCTCTTGAAATAATTGGTAAGTAGCCACATTATAAAGACCACGATGCATCCAGACTTGTCTTGTCCTAGTCAATTGTTAGAAACATCACAAGAAAATATCATTGGCTACAACAAACCTCTCACCTCTTGAAATGCAATGTCAAAACCCTTAGAAAGTATTCTCATACATGACATAGACTCGACATATGTTCCCCAACGTATTTTTGGACCTTCACTGGAAGGATACATCATTCTGACATGAAGTTAATTGGAGTGGTTAAGGATCTAGTTCATGATTTCTGGCATGGGAACACAATGCCTACTTCCAACCAAAAATGTGTACTAAAATTGAGAAGGGGATATAGGGACCATGAACCCCATATTAAACACTTTATTGACATTAAAAATACATAATTGTATGAGAGATTCAGAACAATACATAATGCACTTAAATTAGGCCAAACATCTTTCCATAGATGGAAGCCTTGGTATGTTCAAATAAACAAAATTTGTAACACGTGTTGTTGTAGATATCACATTGAGTATCATTATTATATATATATATATAATTCATAACACCCTTTTGTAGGAATTCCCAGTTATATTTTCATCATTGTCATCTAGAGACTTTATTCACAATATCTTGTGTACAAGGCCAAAGGGTTTTACGCTTTATCAAAAATCATTCTTAGATGGGACATGCCCTAGGTGTGGTGGAGTAACATTACTGAGCAGGTGCATCCATGTAAGTGATGAGTATGAATTGGGGAGGAATGAGGTTTCCTTGGAAAGATTTAAATATGTGACATATGATATTTATGGAGGACAAAAAAGAAGAAAGATACAATTGGTTACTTCCCAAGTATGAGTTTGTAACTTCATGAAGGAATTCATTGAAAAGAAATGAGATTAATTTCAACATGCCCATGTGTCTCGATGGTAGGATGAGCATTTTATAATACGTAGAGATACATTTCCTATTGGTACTATGTTATCAATGGTTCATTTTTCTAAGAACTACACCCTTCAAATGTAAAATGAGATTCAAATACAATACTATCACTCAGAGCAGGTCAACACAATGGTACATATCACATACAAGAATGAACCGGATGGTAATGAAGAAAACAAAGTTATATTTAAAGATTATCACTTCTACATAAGTGATGATCAATGCCATGAATTATCCTACATACAACATTGTTTTCAATTTTTCTACAATCACATTAAGGAGAAGAACATACAAATGGATCAACATTGGATTTGGTTACATGGTTGCTCAATCCATTTTAAAAAATTTCATGTAATTCAATGGTTGTGTATGTTGTACAAAAAACTAAAGGTACCTCATATTTGGAACTATTTTGAGTTTGGGCATGGGAAAGGGGAGCATGATTGAGCAGGTGCATGCATAAAAATAAAATTACACAATAAAGAAATTAATTTCACTACTACTTTCCTCATTCAAAATGAAAAATCCATTATTGAATGGTGTTCCTCAATAATGGGAGACAGAACAGGAACCCATGAATACTAATCTCACAAAAAATGACATGTACATAGATATTTTTTAGAGGTGTTCGATGTAGATCAATCACAATGGTATGAATGAAACAAAATCCAGGCCACTCGTGGATTCACTTTAGTTATAACATTGGACAATGAAGTATTTGAAATATGGGTGAGAAAACTCTCTTGATTTTGTGGTCCATGTAGTAGTAATGAATGGGATGATTGTGAATCAACAGACTGGGTTGATAGATGGGATCATGTATCACTCTCTATTATTCAATGTATAACTATAGAATTATCTCAATTGGAGGAGGAACAATCAAGTATTTCAACAAATTATGATCATGTCTCAGATCTCATACTGCCAGGTTCATTGAATCCTTCTATTAAATTTTGAATAAATAGAGTTAATGTTTTATTCTTTGGTCATTAAATGGAATCACATTTTGGCACTCCATTTTTCACATGGAACATATACGCAGTGGTTTCCCCAAGAGATAGTGAATGTATCATTGATTATTGGATGGCATGATGCTTATAGGCAATGAAGAGCCTCGTGCAATCAATAACAGACTCCCAAGGAATTGGATTTTTTATTGGGTCGATGTTTATTAAAGGAGAATATCTAACACAGGATGAAATAACATGAAACAAATGTGGTTATTTATTTCAAGATTATAATATAGGTCAATTAGTATGCCAATTTACAAACTTGGTTATTAGTACAAACCTCCATCTAAATACAATGCCAAGAAAGAACTTCAAACATATGATACTTCTTTCCTTACTTTGAGCACGAGAAGTTAATGAAAATTGTCAGTATTAAAAGTGATCCCAATGGTCTACTTGAATGACCATATAGGTATGTAAAAAAAAAAAAAATTGGCTTCATTTTGAGTGTTTTTAAAATATTTGTAATGTTTTTAAAATATACCCATGTCATGCCTTACTTTTCCATGCCTTTCCTTTCCATTCCTTTCCTTTCCTTTCCTTGCCCATGTGACTACACTACCCACAAATGCCCGACATAGTGTTCTTCAAAATCAACCTCCTCTTCAGAAATTGCACTATGCCTCATTAACCAAAACCCTAGTACCATAGATACTCCAAAAAATGGTTTTTCGGCANATATGAGTCTCAGTTTGAGTTTTATCACGAGTTGCAACTCACCTCTTAAAGTCGTTCAGGGACATGTGGCCAATTTGGTTCGAGGGCATAAAATCCAAATTGAGCATCATAAAGGAGTTTTATAATATCACATAAGTCTATTTGGCTCAGGCCCATGTGACTACACAACCCACAAATTCCTGACACAACGTTATTGAAAATCAACCTCATCTTCGGAAATTTCACTATGCCTCATTGAACAAAACACTAGTGGCGGAGATACTCCAACAAATGATTTTATGGTGTACATAATGATAATGGAGGGGCCCCCTAGCTAAAACTTGGTGTTATAGATCCAATGCAACTAACAGTTCACCCATCCTAGTTTTGGTTTGATTTTTATCGCAAGTTGCAACTCACCTCTTCAAGTTGTTCTAGGACATGTGGCCAATTTGGTCCAGGGGCATAAAATTGAAACCAAGTGGAATAATGGAGTTTTTTAACCTCCCAAAAGTCTATTTGGACCAATCCCACTTGGATACACTATCCAAACATTCTTGACACATTGTTCCTGAAAATCCACCTCCTCCTCAGAAATTACACTATGCCTCATTGACCAAAACCCTAGTGCCAGAGATACTCCAACAAACAATTTTTCATTAGCCAGAATGATAGTGGAGGGCCCCCCTTAGTTGAAACCTAGTACTTTGGATCCAATGAAACTGGCGGTTCTCCCATCCGAGTCTCGATTTGAGTTTTATCATGAGTTGCAACTCGTCTCTTCAAGTTGTTCAGGGACATGTGGCCAATTTGGTTTGGGGGCATAAAATACAAATTGAGTGGCATAAAAGATTTTTGTAAGCTCACACATGTCTATTTGGCCTAGGACCACATGAATACACTACCGACAAATTCCTGACACAATGTTCTTGGAAGTCAACCTCCTGTTCTGAAATTGCACTATGCATGATTGACCAAAACGCTAGTGTTGAAGATACTCCAAATATTTTTTTTTCGGTGGATGGAATGATAGTAGAGAGCCCCCTTTAGATGCAACTTGGTGCTCTGGATCTAATGCAAATGATGTTTCTCCCATCCAAGTCTCATTTTGAATTTTATCTTGAGTTGCAACTTGCCTCCTCAAGTCATTCAGGGACATGTGGCCAATTTGGTCCGAGGGCATAAAATACAAACCGAGCGACATAACAAAATTATGTAAGCTCCCACAAGTCTATTTTTCCTAGGCTCACATGAATACACTACTCACAAATTCCTAACACAGTGTTCTTGAAAATCGACCTCCTCTTCGGAAATTGCACTATGCCTCAGTGAGAAAAACATTGGAATTCTCATGCAAGTACTTTTATATAAGATATATGGGATCACAAGTTGTAGAATTACATACTTAATGAATCCTTTTATTGTAATGTTTACTTATTAAAAATTTCCATTTAGTACAAGCATTATTTACGTATCAAACTTATTCATTTACATATTAAACTTGTTCATTTATGTATTAAATCTAGAAATACATGGTATGGGATGGAAAGGCATGGCATGGTATCTAAAGGAATGGCATGGAAAAACATTCAATGGTATGGAAATGCATGGCATGGAAAGGAATGCCATGGTATGGAAAGGCATGGCATGGAAAAGCCAAGCCATGGCAAGGGAAGGCAAGGAAAGGCATCGAATGACATGGCAAGGCATGGGATGGAAAAAATGGTATGGAAATACAAGACATGGAAAGTGAAGGAAAGACAAGGCATGGGAAGGCATACCATACCATACCATACCATTCAAGGCAATGTAAAGGAAATGCAAGGCATACCATACCATACCATTTCCATTTCCAATGCATACCATTTCCATTACCAATGAATACCATTGTCATTTTTAATGCATACCATACTATACCATACCATAACACAAATGGTATATCATACCATACCATAACACAAATGGTATACCATACTATACTATGGTATACCATAACACAAATGGTATACCATACTATACTATGGTATACCATAACACAAATGGTATACCATACCATACCATGATGGTATGGTATGCAATGGAAAGGCAATGCATACCATACCATACAATACCATTTGTGTTATGGTATACTATGGTATACCATAACACAAATGGTATACCATACCATACCATGATGGTATGGTATGCAACAGAAAGGCAATGCATACCATACCATACAATACCAAGGAAATGTGTACCATACCATACAATACCAATACATACCATACCATACCATACCATACCAAGAAAATGCATACCATACCATACCATTGCCAATGCATACCATACAATGAAAAAACAATGCATATCATTGCCATTGACAATGCATACCATACCATACCATACCATACCATTTCCAATGCATACCATACCATACCATGCAAGGAAATGACAAGGAAATCCATACCATACCATACCATATCCTACCGTTTCCAATGCATACCATACCATACCATTGTCAATGCATACCATACAAGGAAATGGAAAGACAATGCATATCATACCATACCATACCATAACATACCATACAAAGACAATGCATACCACACCATATCATACAATACCATTTCAAATGCATACTATAGGATGGAATAGCAATGCATACCATTGCCATTGCCAATGCATACCATTGTCATTTCCAATGCATACCATGCCATTTCCAATGCATACCATACAAGGAAATGGAAAGGAAATGCATATCATACCATACTATACCATACCAAGACAATGCATACCATACCATACCATAACATTGCCAATGTATACCATACAATGGCAAGGCAATGCATACCATTGCCAATGCATACCATACCATACAATACCATACCATTTTAAATGCATACCATACAAGGAAATGGAAAGGAAATGCATACCATACCATACCATACCATACCATACCATTTCCATTTCCAATGCATACCATACCATACCATTTCCATTGCCAATGCATACCATACCATACCATACTATGTGTCACATAACCACTTTTGTTTTTTATTGATACATTAATTCAGTATTTCCAATTAATAAGATGTGAGAATCTCTATTTCGGTCACACAATTTATAAAGATAATAACTTATTTGAATGCATTATTTTCGCAAATTAACTCATTATTGTCTTCACTGGTCCTTAGTTACAATTCTAAGGTACTAATTCTTGATTTTCATAATGTAGATCATATGTGACTTCCATTCCCATAATTACATAGTTACCAACCTATCATCTGTATTTCATAAAGGAGGGGTTTGGATTAGGCCCTTGTTATAATCCTTGTGTAATTTCTACTCAACCTTAAGTATGAATATGGTGGAATTATCTCTTGATAATGAAGGTTGATCATATAAATAACTTGGGAGGATTCTATGCAATTTACTAAAGATATTAACTATACCCCTTTATCCCTAACATGGTAAGGGGGCATGGTCACTATAATATTTTTAACATAGAATAGGTAATGTATAAATTGTGAGGTTTAATGGACACACTGTGTTCTAGGTCGACACAGTCCGAGGTTTATGAAACTTTAATACTTGTATTACAAGGTGGATAGAGGTCGTTAAGGTCACTATTATTGTGTCCCATCTCTCATTAAGACGCATGTATGAATCCTTTTGTGGCAGCCCAAAAAGGTTCCAAGTGTTACAATATTGGAATGAGAGTTGAGGGGTGATGTTCTAACCATCCTATTGGTTTTGAGTCACTTACATTCATTTTTTGGAAATATTTCTATGGCGATTCAGATTCCTAGATAGGTTTTAGTTCTTTGTTCTATATTTTTCCATAATAAACTAGCGAAGCTCTGTAATCCATTTCCCTCACTAAGGATTTTTTTCTAGTTATTGCATAAGATATTAACCGTAACTAGGTGAGGATTTGGCACCTTTTCCCTTAAAGGAAGTATTGTACAAGTTGCAAATTGTAGGTAGTTATGTGTTTGTTGAGACCTGTGTGCATTTTCTAAGTTCTTGATTATTGTTTAAGGCTTGAAGTCACCATCTCTTTGAATACCATTCTTTGTGTAAATTTGGTTTAAGCTTGTAGCAACATCATTCTTTTAAACTAAATGTTATTGTCTCTGTTAATATTGTTCACAGTTTGTAATTTATTTAATCTTGTAGCGGTGCATTTTTTACACTAGAAGTAGTTGCCTCTCTTGTTATTATCCTTGGTTTGTTTTTCGTTTGAGCATGTATCGGTGAAACTCTTTTATCCTAAATTTATTTTTCTCTGGTTACATTTTTCTTGAGCCCTTTTTTTTTATAGAAAGCATATGTAAGGATTACAGTTATCATACATTCTCGCTATTCTTTGTTAGCTATGTTAACAACATTCTTTGTTTTCTTACTTTAGTATACTAGTTATATATGGATACTCTAGACTAATGATGGGACCCTTTTTTATGAATGAGGGTACCCATCAGAAGGAGAAGGTGCAGATTCCAGTTGGTCTTTTCATTTCACTATGATATTTCATTGAAGGGTTGAGCTATTTAGGTAAGATTCATACTCTCCCTTCATTATTATCTAGTAAATTTTTTTTGGGTTTACTTTGATAAAATATCATTTATTAATGTAGAGGGAGTTTTCCATACTATCAGGGTTTCTATTCTAAGTTACCCTTTTTTGAATACTCGTAAGTGCCCCTTACATTGATTGTTTCCATTTTTGAACATACATAAATATTTATTTGATACTACTCTAATTTTGAGTTTTGGAAATTATGGATAGGTGAGGGCCATGGTTCCTCGACTAAAGGACATTCAATCATGAAAGGTGATCTGGTTCCCATTTTTACCTTAATTATGGATAAGGAGGTATACTACGGTCTCTGCTTCTAAAAAAGTTTGAAAATATTGTATGTGTATGGGGGTTTTGTTCCTTTTTCTTTTTGTTGGAGTTGAAATACCACATAGTTGTTTTTTTGTATATAACTGAGGGGATTTTACTCCCAAAAATTTCACGGAGTCCATCAAATAGTTGTAACTCTGTTAACCTAATTTATAAGGAATTTTTAGTTTCCTTTTTTTTATGATGTTCTGATTGGCTCTAGTCTCTTTTTCATTAAATAAGGTTACATAAACTACACATTTTTTTATTGCTTTAACGTTTTGTTTATTCTTTTTAATGAACAATACTCCTACTCTTCTATTTATGTTCAAATATTTATGCATGGTAACAACATTATCGTTTAGTAATTTAGCCTATCTATTGCATGTATAAATATATTGGTTCTTCATATTCTAGAGTCCTATTGAGATAACCGTTTTTCGTTCTTGCATATAGCTATTTAAGATATAATTTCCTCCATGTTCTTCAATTTTCTTTATTGGATATGAATAAATTTGTCCACTTCTTGTTCTTTAATTGTGTTTAAATTCCTGTACTGGTTATGGATAAAATTATTGCCTCCTGTTCTACTATTTTTTTTTACTTTTGATAATGGTCGTGAATAAAATCGTCTTCCTATAGAAATTGCATAATAAAATAATACTTATGTAAACAAAAATATATTATATATAATTTTCCATATGATCAATGAATAAAAAAGAAATAGAATATCCACAATTTGTATCTATGTATTGAATTAACCAAATAAACTATACATATAATAATGAATAAGCAATATCTCAATCTTAGAACAGAGCGGAAGAAAAAAAAATAATTAAAACATGTAATTGATATCTCCTTAGGGGACAACGCGTGTAAACTGGGTTATTCCTTCCTACCTTAGATCATAGTTGCTACACGTGCCAACTCTGTCACCCCCAAGATAAATACTGATCCAAAACCAACCAAGTGACTTCTTGTAGAGTATAGGATTCCAAGATTTACATGAAGATTTTATGTGTTATTTTAGTATCTCTCAGATTTCTCATCTAATCCATAATCGTATCCCATTCTCTTGTTTCTCACTCTTTTTAATATTTTCCTAGGTATTTGACAATGTTTTGAGCCTCCTTCTCATTGACCACTTGTCAAATTGATTTTTTCGGATTGACTACCTATCAATCTGATTATTACCATGTTCCTAAAAACCTGAGATCTTGTCTCACTTCTATTGAGTTAACTCAACCAAATTTCACCACTTATCCCCCTTCTGCTGTCAATTGGTGTTTCTCTTTAGATCCATGGATTTACTCTTCTAACAGTCCCACCTTACGTGTGTTTCCTCTTTGACTTTTATTCGGAAAATAATAAAAATTAAAACAACAAGTTTGCATTACATCACTAGGATCAATAACATGATGTTTAAAAAGAATAAAATAAAATAACAAGTTTAATATTCAAAAATTTTGGGTACTGTATCCACCCCCCCTTAGAACTTAACATTGTCCTTGGTGTTTATTAATCTTGATATGGATCATTTTGGGAAAAAAATGGATCATTTTGGGGAAAAAATGGATCATTTTGGGAAAAAAATGGATATTTTTTCCGCATATGATCCTCCATTTCCCATGTAGCTCCCTCATGTCGAGAATACGATCCAGATCTACTGGGAACTCGCCCTTAGGTTCCACCTATATCATATTCCAATATACAACATGAGTAGGATAATGTACATATATATTTTTATAATGAAACATGGAAAACATCATGCACTTTTATTGTGGTTGATAGTGCAAGTTGATAGGCTACATGTCCTATTCGTGCAAGTATTTCAAAGGGACCACAATATCTAAGAGATAATTTAGTATACATGACCATGATTAAAGAGATTATTTTGGGTCTTACTCTTATATACACATGGTCTCCAATATTGAACTCTTTTGGAGTTATTTTGGAATCTGCATAGCTTTTATGCATGTCATGACCTTCTTTCAAATTCTTTTGTACCTATTTCAATGTTAGTTATATTTCCTTTAACATTTCAAGTCCTATAATTAATATATTGACATGATTACTCCAAGAAATAGGGGTATTACATTTTCTTCCATGAATAATTTCAAAAGGACTAAGTTTAGCTGAGGCTTGATAATGATTATTATATGTCAATTCAACTAAATGAAGGTATTCTTCCCATTTGTTTGGTGTTCCCATAACATACATTATGAGCATGTGCTCTACTATTTTATTGGTTCTCTTAGTCTTCCCATCCATTTGAGGATGATAAGATGTGCTTAATTTTAGTTGTGTATCCAATCCTTTAAACAGGGCTTTCCAAAAGTTTCTGGTAAATTTTTTGTCTCTATCTGATATTACAGTTTTAGGAATTCCATGTAGTCAGAAAATTTTCTTCATAAATATGTCCACTACATTAATAGATGTATAAGTGGATTTAACTAGTATGAAGTGTGTTTCTTTACTTAATTTATCAACAACAAACATTATAGAATCATTTTGTTTGTTACTTTTAGGAAAACCTATTATAAAGTCCATACTTATAATTTCCCATTTCCATTCAGGTATGGGTAAAGGTTGTAATAATCCAGCTTGGTGTCGATGTTCAAATTTAACTTGTTGAAATTCTATGCACTTAGACAAATATTTTGTAGTTTCTCCCTTCATGTTAGGCCAATAAAATTCCTTCCTCAACATAGTAATTATTTAATGATAGCCAAGATGTCTTGAGTATGGATTTTTATGTAATTTATTCAATATTAATAGTTTAATTTTCTTCTACTTTAGGAACATACAATGCTTTTTTATACATCAATAATCCATTTTATAAAGTCTGAAGTCCGATTATTCATCTTCACCTTATTTTTCTGATAATTTTAATTTAATATTTTGATATTCTATATCCTTTTCAGCTACAATTTTGATTTTTCCCTCTAAATCAGTTTCATTATTACTTCTTGTAATTGTATAAAACAAATTTTCATGTCTGATCAAGGCATCAACTACCTTTTTTTTTTTCCTTTATGTGTCTTATGTCAAAACCATATTCACTCAAGAAGGCTAACCACCTTTCTTGTCAAGAATTGAGATTTTTTTTATCAAATAGGTACTTTAAGGCAATATTGTATGACATTAATAGGAATTCCCATCCTATCAAATAATGTTGCCACGTTTTTAGTGTGTGTATTATTACATATAATTCTAAATCATGTTGTACATGATGTCTTTCATGTTCCTTAATATTTCTAGATTCATAAGAAATTACATGATTATCCTGCATTAAGACTCCTCCTAGTCCTTCAATGCATGCATCTGTGCATACAACAAGGTCCTTGTATGGATATGTTATTTTTAGTATAGGAGTTGTTGCTAGGAGATTTTTTAATTTTTCAAAGGTTTCTTGGCATTTTTCAGAGCATATAGAAATTTGTTCCTTTCTTTTGTAAGGATGTTATAGGATGATCAATTTTCAAAAACCCTTCAATAAACTTCCAATAATAACCTGTTATACCCATAAATGATCTGATTTCCAAAACATCCTTTGGAATTGGCCAGTCCATAATGGATTTTATTTTCTCAAGGTCCACAACTATTCCTTCTTTGGAAACTATGTTCCCTAAATATTGAATTTTGTCCTTGTAAAAGTCATATTTACTAAATTTAGCATATAACTTCTAATCTCTCGAGATTTGTAGAACTATTCTTAAGTGTCCTTCATGCTCTTGTTCATTCTTTGCGTAGATTAGTATGTAGTTAGTAAATACAATTACAAATTTATCTAAGTATTTACTTATGATACTATTCATTATACACATGAATAAGGTTGGGGCATTTGTTAACCCAAAGTGTATCAATACAAAATCGTAATTATTCTATCTCATTCTAAAAGATGTTTTATATATATATATATGTCTTTAATTATTACTTGATGATATCCTGTTCGTAAATCAATTTTTGAAAAGATTGTTGCCCCATGTACTTGATCAAATAGATCATCGATGCGAGGTAAAGGATATATGTTTTTAATTGTCATTTTATTAAGTTGTCTATAATCTATACATAGTCGCAAGGTTCCATCTTTCTTCCTGACAAATAGCATCGGTGCTCTACAAGGAGATACACTTGGTTGAATACACGTTTTGTCTAATAACTCTTGAAGCCGATATTTTAATTCATTAAGTTCCAATATATTCATTTGATATGGGGCCCTTGAATATGGAACCGCTCTTGGTAATAAGTCTATGGAGAAATCTGTCTCTCTCTTAGGTGGTAATCCGTGAATATTTTGAAATACATCTTGAAATTCTTGCAACATAGGGAAATTTTCTATATCATTTTTATTTTCTTCTTTTTCATTATCTATTACATGAAGAGAAAATAATTTGCATCCCTTACGGACACATGTTTTAATATGTAGAGCTGAGATCTTCCTAATACTAATGGTTCTTGGTATTCCTTTGACATTAATAATGTTACCATTGTCATATACATAAGTAAATGTTTTATCATAGAAGTTTAGAACTACCTCATATTTTTCTAATGAGTCCATATTGATTAATACATCATATGATCCTAGTTGTAAAACATTCAAATATTATTGATTTATAAATCCATCATACTAATTTCACAACCTTTAAAAATATTTGTAACCTTATTTTTTGTTCCCTTAGCAAGTTGTACTAGCCATGCCTTTTCAAAATTTTCATTCCATAACTTACAAATTTCCACTACTTTAGGTGAAAAATAACTTAAACTCGGTATGTATATTGTTTTTGTTATTAAAGGATTGGATACACAACTAAAATTACTCGGTATTGTCCTTTAATAAGCCTTATAACCCATCTGATAATAAAAATGAAAAACCTACAACTTTATATAACAAAGAAACAACCTAAAAAGAACTAGTAAAGTGTTGGGAGTGTGGTGAACCACATTATTTTAAATATTGTCCTCACAGAAATAATAACAACAACAATATATATAAATTTCAAGAACCAATAATAACTCGGTATTGTCTTTACTAGTCCTCAGTTACAATTCTAAGGTACTAATTGTTAATTTTCATAATGTAGATCATATGCAACTTCCATTCCCATAATTACATAGCTACCAACCTATCATTCATATTTCACAAAGGAGGAGTTTGGATTAGGCCCTTTTTATTATCCTTGTGTAATTTCTACTCAACCTTAAGTATGAATATGGTGGACTTATCTCTTGATAATGAAGGAAGATGGTATAAATAACATGGAAAGCTTCTATGCAATTTACTAAAGGTATTAACTATACCCCCTAATCCCTAACATCATAAGGGGGGGTCACTCTAATATTTTTAACATAGAATAGGTAATGTGGAATTCATGAGGTTTAATGGACACACTACATTTAAGGTTGAGACAGTCCAAGGTTTATGAAACTTTAATACGTGTATTACAAGGTGAATGGAGGTTGTTAATGTCACTCTGATCATGTCCCATATCTCATTAAGAAGCATGTATGAATCCTTTTTTGGAAGGCCAAATGGCTTCCAAGTGTTATAATATTGGAATGAGAGTTGAGGGGTGATGTTCCATCCATCTCGTTGGTATTCAGTCACTTGCATTCAATTTTTTGAAATCTTTCTACGACGATTGGGATTCCTAGAAAGGGTTTAGTTCTATGTTCGACATTCTTACAAAATATATTAGTGAATCTCTGTAATCCATTTCTATCACTCATGATTCTATTCTCGTCATTGTATAAGAGTTTAAGAGTAACCAGGTGAGGATTCAATGCATTTTGTCCTTAAAGGAAGTCTTGTACAAGTTGCAGATTGTAGGTAGTTATGTGTTTGTTGAGTCCTGTGTGCATTTACTGATTTCTTGATTTTTTTTTATGGCTTGAATTCACCATCTTTGCGAATACCATTCTCTATGTAAATTTGGCTTAACCCTATAGAGACATCATTATTTTAAACAAAGTGTTATTTTCTCTGTTAATATTGTTCACAGTTTATAATTTATTTAAACTTGTAGTGGCACAACTTTTACACCGAAAGTAGTTGTACCTTTGTTGTTATTATCCTTGATTTTTTATTTTTTTTGTTTGAGCATGTAGTGGCACAAATCTTTTATCCTAAATGTAGTTTCCTCTCTTGACATTATTCTCTGGTTACATTTTTCTTCAGCCTTCTTTTTTTTTATAGAAAGTACATATAAGGATTACAATTATCATACATTCTCATTATTCTTTGTTAAGTCTGTTAACAACATTCTCTACTTTTGTGTGTTAGTATACTGGTCATATATGGATACTCAAGACTAATGATGGGCACCTTTTTTGTGAACGGGGGTACCCATCATAAGGAGATGGTGTGGATTCCAGTTGGTCTTTTCATTCTTCTATGAGAGTTTGTGTAGGGTTGAGCTATATAGGTAAGATTCATAACCCCCTTCATTATTATCTGGTAAGATTGTTTTGGGTTTACTTTGATAAAATCACATTTGTTAATGTAGAGGGATTTCTCCATACTATCTGGTTTTCTATCCCAAGTTACCCTTTTTTGAATACTCATAAGTCCCCCTTACATTGATTGTTTCCCTTTTTGAACAAACGAAAATATTTATTCGATGCTACTCTAATTTCAAGTTTTGGAAATTGTGGACAAGTGAGGACCATTGTTCCTTGACTAAAGGAAATTCAGTCATGAAAGGTAGTTCAGTTCCCATTTGTACCTTCACTATGGATAAGGAGGGATACGATGGTATCCTATTATAAAAAAGTTTGGAAAGATTGTATGCGTATGGGGTTTTTGTTCCATTTTATTTTTGTTGGATTTTGAAATACAATAGAGTTTTTTTCTTGTATATAACCAAGGGTTTTTTACCCCCAAAAATTTCATGGAGTCCGTCGAATATTTTTAACTATGTTAACTTATTTTATAAGGAATTTCATGGAGTCCGTTGAATATTTTTAACTATGGTGTTCCAATTGGCTATGGTCTCTTTTTTCATTAAAGAAGGTTACATAAATTGCATATTTTGTTTCTATTGATTTAACATTTTCATTATTCTTTTCAATGAAAGATACTCCTACTCTTTTATTTTTGTTCAAATATTTATGCATGGTAAAAACATTATCGTTTAGTAATTTCGCCTAACTATTGCATGTATAAATATATTGATTATGCATATTCTAGAGTCATATTGTGATAGCTAATTAAGTTATGTAACAACCCTCCTAGCTAAGGACATCTTCTCAGTCAACCGGTGAAATTTTTTTTTGTAGGTCAAGTGTGTGCGTGTGTAGAAGAAACAACCCACTCGACACGGACAGCCTACGCAACACCAACACCAAGTACTACGAGACCGGGGACAAAAATAAGCACGAAGCATTTGCATTTTACTAATAGATGCCATAATGCGCAATGATATCTTACCCTAAGGGTAACCCTTGAGCATTTACAACCTCCATAAAAAACTTGCCCTTCCTACCAATTACTACCATAAATGCAATAACCTTACTAAATAAGAGCAGTGCGATTAACATCATCATTAGGGTTCCATTAAACAATAATGACGTCGCAATTTCGACGTCGTCATACCATTAAAACTAAGCCAACACTAACGTTGTCATCCAAACATTATTACCATATATTAGCAATGCAAATTTAACATAGTCACTAGAAATCCATTTGTACAATATTGGCATCACAAATTCCCCACATTAACATTTCAACTAGTACTC
>ML787800.1:46815-58967 GCA_009831015.1 Picea engelmannii | reverse complement strand
TCCCTCAACCTCTCTGCAATTGTGTGTGGCCCCTTTACTCCATATGTGAGTCAAGTCGGCAAGCTATCGTCAGCCTGCATCACCAATAATCATGTTAGAATGTCGTCATCAAATCATCACATCAAATCAACATCATAATAAACCAATCAACCCGAAAGCACACTCCCTGACTCAGTCCGGAGTCCAAGGGGGTCTACCGATGCCTCCACATCCTCAAGGTCACAAACCTGCACACTCAATAAACTGAGTCAATAACACCCGTCTACATGAATAGTAACACATCATATCATCTGTCAATCACATCATAATCAAATATATAAGGTCCAACATCAAAAGGGTCCAGATCACTTGCGAGCAAGTGTCCTCAGAGAATAAGTGTCCTCAGTGCGCCAGAGCGGGATGTTACAAGTTATAATTTCCTCGTTGTTATTTGATAAATTCTGTACTAGATATCAATAAAATCCTCTTCCTCATGTTCTCTAATTCTGTTTAAATTCCCGATCCAATTATGGATAAAATTGTTTCCTCCTGTTCTATGATTTTGTTTGATTTTTGATAATGGTCATGAATAAAATTGTTTTCCTATAGCAGTTGCATAATATAATAATACTTATCAAAACAAAAATATATCATCTATAATTTTCCATATGATCGATGAATAAAACATAAATAGAATATCCACAATTTGTATCTCTGTATTGAATGAACCAAATAATTTTTCCATTTAAAAAGGAATAAGCAATATTTCAATCTTAGAATAGAGTGGAAGAAAACAAACTAATTGAAACCTATAAATGAGATCTCCTTAGGGGAAAACACGCATAAATTGGGATTTTACTCCCAACCTTAGATCAAAGTTGCTACATGTGCCAACTTTGTCACCCCCAAGCTAAATCTTGATCCAAAACCAACCAAGTGACTTCTTGCAAATTATAGGGTTCAAAGATTTACATGAAGATTTTATGTGTTATTTTAGTATCACTAAGATTTCTCATCTGATCCAGAATGGAATCCCATTCTCTTGTTTGTCACTCTTTTTAATATTATCCTAGGTATTTAAAACTTGTTTAAGCCTCGTGCTCATTGACCAACTATCAAATTGATTTTTGTGCATTGCCACATGTCAATCTGATTATTACACATGTTCTTAAAAACCTCATATCTTCTCTCACTTATGTCGAGCTAACTCTACCAAATTTCACCACTTTTTTCCCTTCTCTTGTCACTTGGTGGTTCTCTTTGGATCCATGTATTACCTCTTCTAACAGTCCCACCTTATGTGTGTTTCCTCTTTCTCTTTTATTCATAAAACACTAAAAATTAAAACAATAAGTTTGCATTAGATCACTAGGATCAATAATATTGTAACATCCCGCTCTTGCGCACACTGAGAGAACTTTTTCTTTGAGGAAAATTGCTTGCAAGTGATCCAAATTATTATACTATTGGGCATTTGATTATGATTATCAAGAATTATAGATCTGTTGACAAGTTATTTTACTGTATTGACATAGACAGGTTCTATTGACTCAGTTCTCTTGAGTGTGCAGGATTTGGACCTCGAGGATGTTGAGGCATCGATGAAACCCTTGGACTCTGAATCGAGTCAGTGAGTGGACTATTGGGATTTGATTATTGACTATATATGACATTTGTGCATCGGATTAGATGTTATGATTATGGATTTTATTCTTATATGATTCATTGATGATGCAGGTTGACGATAGCTTGCCGACCAGACTCACATGTGGAGTAGAGGGGTCCCGCACGAGTACCATAGATGTTGAGGGATAGGTGTGGACAACAGACTTTCCACAAACTAATAGCACTCTCATCATGGCTCGAACTATAGGTTAACAATTACCTAGTTCGACAAGACCCACAATGTTGTGAGGGAAGACTGCGACAGTCGCTCACGATCTAAGGGGCACACAATAAGGCAGGGGCCTTATTCCTTAGAGGCCTTTAGTCTCGCACAAGATCACCTGACAGAGTATTGACTCTAGGGGTTTTTGATGTTTACCAAGTCATTCAAGAGGTGAGTGGCACCCTTGGAGCACGTAGTGTGACCTGAAGGGCACATCGCGCAAGAAAAAATGGAAAGAGGTGAGTGGCACCCTTGTAACACATAGTGCATCCTAAAGGGAACGTCGCGCAAGAAAAAAGGAATAAGAAGAGTGGCACCCTTGGAGCACGTAGTGCGTCTTGAAGGGAACGTCGCACAAGGGAAATAAAATGAGGCGAGTGGCACCCTTGGAGTACCTAGTGTGTCCTAAAGGGCACGTCATGTTTTTAACTAATAAGTGAATAAAACAACATGGCCTTAGAATGAATAATGTGATAAGAGAGATTTAAAAAACAATTCCGTACTAAAATGTCTCCCAACCTAGAAAAATAAAATCTAGGTCTAAGTGATACTTGTGGAAAATAATAATAATAATAATAATCGTCTTTAAACATGTGAGGAGACAGGGGTAAGAAATTCAATTAATTTATAAAAAATCAAATTACTTTAAGGGATTAAAATTTTAAAAAGAAAGAAAATTGATTGTTTGTTACATGTGCTAACTACAAATTTTAACTAAAAAGAAAAAGAGGAAAAGAGGGTAATGTCTACACTTGCTAATTTGAGTTTTAGATAAAAAGGGAAAGAGGGAAGTTTAAAAGAATTAGGAAACTAAAGGAAAAATGGGGAAACATAAGGAAAACGAAAAATGACTAACTTAGCAAGGAATCTTGCCTTTAAGAACTTTCTAAATTGAACTCAACTAGTAAACTAGTAAGGGGGTAAGTCCTTAAAATGTGTAAGGGAATATGGGGACACCTAGGAGCGATTCTAGGAATAATTTTAGGTGGGTAAGGGAAATAGGAGTGATTAAATAATTATTGAAATTAATTTCTGGTGCAACGAAGGGGATGGCTGACACTGTATATGGAGGATTTTTCTGAATTAATTTTTGAACAATAAATTAAATGGGAATTTGGGAAAGAAAATGACTTAGAAAATCTATATAAAGGAGGGAGGAGGAGGAGAATAGATATCTTTTGTTATGAGTAAGGTTACACTGCATAGTTTTAGGCTTGACTGACTTATCTTGTGGGAATTGGGATACCTAGCTTGGTGAGGAGTGGTAGCTCAACCTTGCGAGGCGAGCTGGGAGCTAATTTTTCTCTGGTTAGTGTGTGTGGCCCCTTCGCATCTCAGGGGGGTAAGGGGGAATAAGAGTACCCCAAGCACTGGATGGGAGGTACTAGTGAAGTCTCATCGATCAACAAGCGGTAGCGAGAAAAATCACGTAGGACAACGACTCAGAGTTGTCACATTGGGCTATAGTATGCATGAATTTATTTTGCATGGTACAATATTATTGACCTTACACGTTCATTTCTGTAATTTTAAATTGTGTAAAGAAAGTATTTGTCTTAGCATTTTAATCAAGAACTTAAATCCCCATAGCCTTAAGCTTGATGCTTCACTTGATTGCCTTGGTAATCGATCCCTGAATGCGATGACTGTCCTATTGGTTTTATTGATTATTGGAAGAGTTTGTGCCTTGTATTTCATCCTCATCCCTAGATCATCAGTCCATGCCTAAGAATTCGGCTAGGAGCCGAATCAACGGTCATCACTTCGGTGCATAGCGACCTATAGATTTTAATGCCTTTCATTTTTGTCTGTGAATTATGAGCAAAGGATAGTTTTTCCCAACTGTCTACCCCAGTTGATTGTTCCTAGTTTATTGTTTGTCTTATGCCTTCTTGCGATTGAATACCTCTGTGTGTTTTTCATCTTCCTTCTCTGCGATTTTAATGACAATGCTTCTTTTTATTCTGGACTGCATTTCAATACATTCCACTGCAATTTTCCCGCTGCATTTTAATATATTTCAAGGTGATTTTACCTTACCTTTTAACACATCTGGCCTACGATTTTCCTCTGCAAATTATTACTTTTTAATGGAAATTTTACCTAGCGACTTTACCCTTGGTTTATACTTTTATAGATTGATAATTTACCCTTCATTGGACAATGTCTTCCTTTATATCTTGTGACTGAGTTCAAAGCTTCATGAAAACATTTTTCCTTACCTTGTATTTCCATCGACTTCATTATAGTTACATGGGCATTTTTTTTTAATATTTAATTGACCGCGTACGGATGCTATCCATGGCTGCGTTAAATTCTAGTTTTGTTTTTATATGCCCGTGTTTAATTATATTCTTGATTTTTGTTTGAATGTTTTCCATCCCATCTTTGGCTATCACCGTGATGTATTTAGTAGTGATTGTTTTATTTTGAGGAAGATGGTTATCACCATTAAAATTGTTGTTTAACTAGCACAGCCGCTAACTCGCGGCTGAGAACTCCAAAAGGTATCGGCGCATTCTCATGAAATGAAAATCTCAAAAATGAAACGCTCCATGTCATCCATCGAATATGAAACGCGTGGACAAGTGAGACATATGTACAGTTGAGGAGGAAGTTGAAGTAGTGCCCATTAATAATCCAAACGTGGCAATTATATGGTGCTACAGTAATTTTTTAATATGATTAGGTAAATGTTAAAAAGTAAATAGGTTAACTGATGCATTCAAAAATACAAGGAAGTTATGAAGAGTAAATCAGATTCATTGATTTGGGAGGACAACTAAGAATATGCTAGCATCTTCAATTGTTAGCCATCAGATTAGAATTTTAGATTAAAAGGTCATTAATTGTGTCCATTGACAATAGGTATATGCCTTTCGGCGTAATGATTCTATCATCGTTATAATTCTATCTAAATTTAATTTAAAATTTACACAGAGATTTAACTCTGTCCTTAGCTGTAGCGCAACTACAATGCAGTGAATATCTATTACTTCCCTCAGAAAATTACTTCAGTAATTTCGAACTGATTGTAGTGGTAGTGGATTTATTTTACATTTGCCTCTTAGTGATTTGATCAGACAGTAGTATCCCCATGTTTTTGAGTAACAGTTTCCAATGTGCGTATCCATTAGATGACGAGGATATGTATTTTCATTCATTTCAATAAGATGCATCAATATGTGCTGATATTTTCATTAATATGTATTTGTTGATGTATTTATTAAGTTTTTTAAATGGATACATCAATATTATGATATTTTAAATGTATTTTCAATCTAATGTGTGTATACATTAGATGGTTGACAATATATCTTATAGCACCCAACGATATCATTAAATCTTTATGGATGGCGTTTTTTGTTTTTTTTTCAAGTCCTGCTTTAAATCTGGAAAGATATCGGCGTTTTAATCTCAACGTTTTTGTGAAATATAGAAAAAGCTACCCTTAAATGTTAGACAACGTTTCTATGGGTGTCAACATCTCCTCGATGTGAATGAAAAAAAATTATCTTTTTATATGGGACTGTGTTATCTTTTATACACAGCAATTTCTTTGTGACAGTGTTATCCTTTTTATGGCAACGATCCTTGTTTATTATGGAAACACGGTTTACCCATTTATTACCCAGCTAATTGTTACGGTAGGTTTACACAGTGTTATATCTGGTAGCATTCATTTGGCAATGACTAGCAGTGAACCCCTCTTTATAACAAAAAAATTGTATTTCCTACTTTTCATTTACACCGCCACCTCGCTTACGACTATTTATTTTATGACAACGTTTAACATTTATTTTTATTAACTGATATCATTATCAGATATCGATAGATGTCGGTTTCAGATATCAAGAGTAGTTAACATTGTTATATACTTGATATATATGGTGATTGGAAGTCAGAATTAAAATATATATACATGGATTGGACAATAAATTTTACCTTGAACGGTGCTTGGCTATAACTATAATTTATCAATGTAGCCTCCTCGTGCTGAATTTTCATAATGATTCATTTTTAGTAGCTAATATATTCTTCCTAATGTTGTAGTCGATAGTATATTTTCAACTGTTAAGTTAGAAAAATTTATTCCTTGAGTAAAGTTAGGAATCCTTATCGATTTTTGTCTAGTCTTAAACTGTGATTAAATGATAAATTCCTTAGAAGTTTTACATTCTAGGGTATATGGCTTCCTTGTTAGTGTTGAACTAGAAGGGTAAAAGTGTTGATTAAGTGAATTATAAAACCCCCTTTTAAAATAAAAGGGTATTTCGTTCCTTGAAGAATGTTGTATTTAAAATTTTTATCGGTCAATTAGTGTGTGCTTGAATAGTTTTTATGATGGTTAATGAAATCCACCTAGGACATTGCACCATAAAAGGAACCCACTAAGAAAGGCCTCGTGAGGAAACGATAAATCTTTACATTATGCTGTGTCAGGGTTACAGACGCGCCTATTGCTTGGGGATGACTTGAGTCGTAATGAGGGGATCATGGCACGTCCTATTGGATAGAGGTGAATGATATCTTGGCCGGAGTTTGTGCTTCCCATGTGACTATTGTTGATCGTTGTAAGTTGTTGTTAGCGCTTGGGTTGTAACGCCTTCATGCATTTGGTTTTTGCGCCCTGAGGTTCTAGTCACTGGTCGTCGAGGCCACTGTGTGAGGAGGGGGATGATGTCCCTTAGCATGTAGTCGTGGTCATGTTTGTGTTGGGTGGGTAGTCATTTCTCTCTGTTGTTTTATGCATGTTTTCCCAGTTTCTCTTGTGCTAGCACATGGAGTCATAGTTATTTGTTTCCTTTCCTGCGGGTGGGGTGCTCATCGTCAGGTTGTGTGGTTCATATGTTTGTTGTCGTTTCCTTCCTATCTAAAAACAATTTGTTTTTCATTTTCCTCTTCGTTGGGTGTCGTATGGTTGGGGTCGTTACATATGGTATCAGAGCGGGTTTCAACACATGACTTGGGAACACTATGACTTTTGTTGATATGATAATTGATTATAATTTTTCTAATTAAGTTGACTTGTATTCATGCAGGTAATCATGGTTAGAGGATGTCACGGAGGCAAATGACGAGGTGTTAGGGGAAGAGGTGTGACACCTCTAATAACATCCACGCTTGAGGGGTCTAGCCCCCAAGGAGATGAAAAAATTGTCGGGTAGGAGCAGATAGAGGTGGGTGATGTGGTTGGGCTGATGAGGTCCTTTCAACGCATGTTTGACGTACGAATCAACTGTTTGGACAAATATGAGGCTAGGGAATCAAAACCCTCTGAGGGTCAATCACGTGCTCCAGTTGGTACTGGTAGCATTCACCGTGAACTCGAGAAGGTAAAATTTCCCAAGTTATTTGGTGCCATAGACGACGTAGCCGCCGAGGTATGGTTGGATAATATGGTGATGTGCTTTACACTTCCTGACTATAACTCCAACATGAAGGTCCACATGGATGTATTTCAACTGAAAGGGAGCTCTCTTCTATGGTGGAAGACGCTCCTGCCACAATTGAACATGGACATCGAAGATGTGTCATTGGAACTATTCGAGGAATGGTTCCAAGAGAGGTACCTATCAGAGGAATTCATTGAGTGTCAACTCAACAAGTTCAAGGACTTACGACAGGGTGGTCGTATGGTTCCTGAGAATGAGGATCATTTTATGGAGTTGCTTCAGTATGCTCCACATATTAATACTGAAAAACTTAAGGTCAACAGGTTCTGGTTTGGCCTTAGTGTCAACATATGTGCAAAGGGTAGGACTCTTATGCCTCAGAACTTGCATGATGTTGTCTAGAAGGCCCTCATAGCAGACAAGAAGCTTATCAGCATGGGTTAGAGCAGGACTCCAGTGGGGCCGGTAGGGTAGTTGTCATTCAGTGCACTGTAGCATCATACACTAGCCAGACATATGCTAGGATATCGTGGCTTCTAGAGGGGATCCACTTTCACTACACCTCAACGACCAACACCTCAGAAGTTGAATCCTTACCGGGGACCACAACATTAGCAACAATTTCGACCGCAACAACAACAGTTTAGGCATGTTCAACAAAAAAGAATAGGATTCAAGGCTGGTGGTCCGTTAGCTTCTACTTCGGGTACCAGGAGTATTGGACCCAAGAAGGGGTGTTGGACATGTGGGGAGCCACACTACAAGTGTGACTTCCCAATGGAGAGGACTAGAGCATCTGGGTCAGCCAAACCCACTACCATTGGAGATCTGGGCAAGGCCCATCAGATTCATGCAGTGGTGAATAACCGCCAGGTAGAGCACCATTTAATTGTGCTCAAAATGTCAGGTGTTGTCACTGACCAGACCCTTCGTATTTGGATAGATTTCAGGGTTACCGAGAGTTTCATTTCTAGTGTGGTTCTAAAAAGAATTAAGGTAAAGGAAGTCGAACAGGATGGGTTTAGCTTTGTATATATGGCTTCAAGAGCCAAACAGAAGGTTGGAGGAAAGGTTACGGGTTGTACCCTTAACCTGGGATAGTTTGTCACCAGGTCCAACCTATACGTCACAATCTTAGGAACTTATGATGTCATGATTGGTATGGACTGGTTGGAATCACATGAAACGATACTCAACTATAAGACGAAATGGTTGATATTGGTCGATGATGAGGGAAAAATACGCATGATTGTAGGTCGTATCCAGGGAGTTTCCCTGAGTTTCATCTCTTCCTTTCATCTATGAAAGAGAATTTGCAAGGGGTGTAAGTTTTATGTGATCCTTGCATTAAACGAAAAGGGGGTAGCGAAAGGTATAGAACACCTTCCGGTGGTGCGAGAGTTGGCGAACGTCTTCTCGGAGGAGTTACCTGGGATGTCGTCAGAGAGGGATTTGGAGTTTACCATAGACCTAAAACCATGGACTGAAATGATAGCTAGAACTCCTTATCAGATGTCAGCCCCAGAGTTACGGGAGTTAAGAATGCAACTAAAGGAGTTGTTGGACCTGGGACTTATATGTCTGAGTGTGTCACCATGGGGTGCACCTATTATCTTCATTGAAAGAAGCATAGGTCATGGAGACTCTGCAATGACTACCGTCAATTGAACAAGGAAACGATCAAGAATCAATATCCATTGCCAAGGATTGATGATATGTTCAATTAGATGAAGGGTTCGATAGTGTTTTCCAATATCGATTTACAATCAGGGTATCACCATTTACATATCAAAGAGGATGACGTCCCTAAGACCGCCTTTAAGATGAGTTTTGGTCATTATGATTTTATTGTCTTACCATTTGGGCTGACAAACACCCCAGGGGTATTTATGAGTTTGATGAACGAGGTATGAGTACTTGGACAAGTTCATCCAAGTATTCATTAACAATATTTTGATTTACTCTCGGACGATGGAGGAGCATAAGGAGGACTTGTGCTTGGTGATACAATGTCTGCAAGAGCACAAATGGTATGGGAAGTTGTCCAAATGCTCATTTTATCAATCAAAGATTCACTACTTAGGGCATGTCATCTCCAACGAAGGTATCGTCGTGGATCCAACAAAGGTGGAGGCTATTATGGAATGGTCTATGCCGACGAATGTCCCAAAAGTGCATAGCTTCATGGGTTTAGAAAGATACTATCGATGGTTTGTCGAGGGATTTTCGAAGATAAAAAATCCGATAATGGAATTGTAGAAGAAGAACAAGAAGTTTGATTGGACCGAGAAATGAACAGAAGCATTTTGGAGGCTCAAGGAGCTTTTGAAAACAACACGGATACTAAATTTCCCTGACATGGACACAAACTTCTTGGTATACACTAATGCATCCAAGGAAGGCTTAGGTGGAGTCTTCATGCAAGACGGTCGAGTGATCACTTACATCTCAAGGAAGTTGAGAAGGCATGAGGAGAACTATGCGACGCATGATTTGGAGTTGTTAGCAATTGTATATGCCTTGGAGGTTTGGAGACACTACCTTGTTGGAGGAAAATTTGAACAAAAATGGACCACTGTGGACTACAACACATCTTTACGCAAAGCGACCTGAATGCACGACAACGACATTGGTGAAAATTGCTTAGCGAGTACGACTTCAATATTACTTACATAAAATGAATAGCAAACTGAGCGGCAAATGCATTGAGTCAGAGACCACGCATATTTTTGTTCTTGCCGCTTCAGACAAATATATGTGAAAGGATTCTAAACTTACAGTGTGACGATGACTAGTACAAAGAGGTTAAGGATTTTATCAGACAAAACACAATGATGGTACCAAGATTTGAAGGATTTATGTTTGACAAAGATCGACTATTGAGGTTTAAAAATCGGATTTACGTACCACCGAACGACGAGTTGAGGAGTTTGATCCTAAATGAGGCTCACAGAAAAGTGTACATGGCTCACCCGAGAGTCACGAAGATGAGGGCAGACCTTAAACCCTTATTATTCTGGAAAGGAATGAAGGAAGACATAGTTAACTATGTGGCCAAATGTCTAGAATGTCAGTAGGTAAAGGCTGAACATAGACATCTAGCATGATTACTACAACCACAAGATATTCTGGAATATAAATGGGAGGTTATTTCGGTGGATTTCATTGTTGGATTGCCACTGACAGCAAGGATGCATGACTCGATTTTTGTGGTAGTTGACACTCTCACGAAGAGTGCTCATTTTATTCCTATGCATACGCCATATCAGGCACCTACCCTAGCTAGAGTTTTTATCAGTGAGATTGTGCATGGCATGCCTAAGAGGATTATATGCGATCAAGGATTGGTTTTTACAGGACGATTTTGGACTAGTTTCCAAGAGGCCTTGAGAACCCAACTTAACTTTAGTACTGTGTATCCCCTAGAGACAAATGGGAATACCGAACGAACAAACCAGATTTTGGACGACATGTTGCACATGTATGTGATGGACCAACAAAATCATTGGGAAGAATTCTTACCACTGGTAGAATTCACTTATAACAACAATTACCAAAGCACCATTAAGATGGTGCCTTTCGATTTTATTTATGGGTGACCGTTTCAGACGCCTTTGAGTTGGGATCGACTTGAGGATAGGGTCTTGGTGGGACCAGAAATGATCCAAGAAATGGAAGATCAAATGAAAACAATAAGACAAAGGATCAAAGAAGCACAGGATCGACAAAAGAGCTATGTTGATGCACACCATGTCAACTGTAGTTATGAAGTATGTGATAGAGTCTTCTTGTGGGTAAAACCGCATAAGAGTTCGATCAAGTTTGGAAAGGGAGATAAACTCTCTCCTAGGTTCGGGGGACCTTTCGATATTTTGGAGAGAAAGGGTCCCGTGGCCTATTGACTAGCCTTTCCTGATTATTTGAGGTGTATGCATGATGTTTTTCACGTATCTATTTTGAGACATTATATTAGTGATCCTACACATGTTATTGACATGAGTTCCTTACAAGTATCGGATGAGGGGGTGCTCATGGATAATCTGTTCCGTATCCTGGATCATTGCATCTGACAACTATGGCATCGAATGGTAGAGTAGGTCAAGGTCCAATGGGACAACTATAGTCTGCACTTGGCAACCTTGGAGGATGCATGTGATATGCGCCAGCAGTTTCCATTTTTTTTGATAGATATACTTATTACACTGTGATACACATTATTTCGACACTTATATACTATGAAACTTCAAGATGAAGTTTATACCAAGAGGGGGTGTATGTAACATCCTGCTCTTGTGCGCATTGAGGAACTTGTTCTTTGAGGACACTTGCTTGGAAGTGATCTATATTATTATACTATTGGGAATTTGATTATTATTATGAGGCATTATTGATATGATGACATGTTATTTTGTTGTATTGACATAGACAAGTGTTATTGAATTAGATCTCCTGAGTGTGCAGGATTTGGGCCTCAAGGATGTTGAGGCATCGATGAAACCCTTGGACTCTCAATCGATTAAGGAAATGGAATATTGGGGTTTGACTATTGTATATATATGACATATGTGCATCCGATTATGTAATGACCCTTTACTTATTAATATGAATAATTTCATAAATAATCCTAAAGATTAGCTAAATTATAATTAATTATTATATAACCTTAATTAATTATATGTTATTAATCAATTATTTTTTTACTAGGATTAGCTTAAGTATGATTAACTCTTTAATTAAGGGTTAATAAATGATTAATTATTAAGTGAGTCATTAATTGATTAAGTATTAAATTAAAGGTTAAAAAAATGAAATATAATGTTAAATGGGTTACGTATCCCATAAGGGATAACGTAACCCATACGTAAAAGGGAAATATTTAATAAAGGATA
>ML787800.1:3168-23674 GCA_009831015.1 Picea engelmannii | reverse complement strand
TATCCAACTATACCGAGCACTTTGATGAATAATACTTTTTTTCTCTCGGTAGGATAGGTGTGATGGTAACTTCCCTGCAACCAAGTAGTTAGCAATATCTGCATACCAAGGTGAGTGAGCAGAAACTGCAAATAGATATTCATTAGGAAAGGAATCATCTACTGGGGTATCATCATCAGGGGTCAATCGAGAAAGGAAATCAGCAACTACATTCTCTTTTCCTGGTCTATCTACAATTGTAATATCAAATTCTTGCAATAATAGTAGCCATCTAGTGACTCTAGCATTTGTGATAGGTTTATTCATTAAGTACTTGATAGTTGAGTGATCAGTATGGAAAAAAGTAGAATAACCAGTAATGTAATGTCTAAATTTATTAATTGCATAGATAACTGCTAAAAATTCCTTCTCGGTGACTGTATAATTGAGTTCAGCAGGGGTCATATTCTTGCTGATGAAATATATGGCATATGGGAGATGATCTTCTTCATGTCCCAAGACAGCTCCTATAGCAGTATTTGAAGCATCGGAGGATATGTGAAAGGGAAGTGTCCAATCAGGTCCTCTAAGGATAGGAGCTGTAGATAACTGATGTTTAAGTATATTAAATGCTTCTTGACAAAAATTAGTCCAATTGAATTCAACATTTTTCATCAGTAAAACAAACAGGGGAGAAGCTATTTTGGAAAAATTCTTAATAAATCTTCCGTAGTATCCAGCATGTCCTAGAAAGCTTCTTACCTCTGTTTGGGTTTTGGGAGTAGGAAGATCCTTAATGACTTGTATTTTGGATGGGTCTACCTGGATTCCTTGAGATGAGATAAAATGTCCAAGCACTATTCCTTCACTTATCATCATATGGAATTTTTCTGTACTTAAGGAGAGTTGGGTTTGTATACATTGTTTAAGTACTTTCTCAAGGTTTTCCAGTGTTTCCTGAAAAGAAACACCATAAGGGGTAAAATCATCCATAAAGATTTCCATGAAGTCATTAAGCATATCAGAAAAAATTCCTTAGACTGCCCTTTGGAAGGTTGTTGGTGCATTACATAGTCCAAATGGAAGGACTCGATAAGCAAAGGTTCCCCAAGGGCTAGTAAAGGTGGTTTTATCTTGATATTGAGGTGCAATTTTGATCTGGTTATACACACTAAAACCATCTAAAAATGAGAAAAATTTCTTCCCTGACAAATTATCTAACACTTGATCAATGAATGGTAATGGAAAGTGATCTTTCTGAGTGGATTTATTTAAACCTATGTAATCCACACACACTCTCCATTTCCCATTTTTCTTATGAATTATTACCAACGGGGACACCCATTCACTGTCTGATATAGGATAGATAAACCCTGCATTGAGCAATTTTTGAAGTTCTTCTTTGAGGATTTCTCTTAAATTGGGGTTCATTCGTCGCTGAGGTTGACAGATTGGCCGATAATCTTCCTTGATATATATTCTATGAGTACATAACTCATGAGAGATTCCTTTCATGTCTGTGTAATCCCATGGAAATGCTTTTTTATTTTCCCGAAGTAACTTCATTAACTATTGTGTTTCAGCATCTGTCAAATGAGGGTTTATATTCAATGTTTTGCCAGGTTCAATTTCGACCGATATACTTTTGGAGGAGATGGTGTTAGGTTTTTGAGGTGGGCTTCCCGAATTGAGGTTTTTTTGATTATCAGACTCCAACAGTGAAGTTAGTTGATTATGAGTTTCTGGAGTCACAGAGGAGGGATCGCAAATAAAATTATTGATAATTTCATCCTCAGTAGAGTCTTTCAGGCTTAAAGCTTGTCCGATAGTCAAAAGGGGTTGAGTAGGTTGATCTTCAAAATCTACCCATACAGAATTTTCATTATTAACCAGGGGTGTAGCATGAGGATAGAGGGTAAGCTGCTTAGTTTCGTAACCATTTGAAATTGTCATTGAACCTGATCTACAACTGATAAAAGAATTTGTTGTGGCTAGCCAAGGTCTACCCAGAATTAGAGGGTGGCCCCCCAACTTTGTTTTGGGTTGCAGCACTGTAAAGTCAACTAGATAATTCCAACATTCCATAGAGATACTGAGGTCTTCAATGACTCCTTCTGGTTTAATTGTGGATCGATCAGCCAATTCTAGGATAGTTGGGGTCTCTCTGACTTCATTTTGTAATTGTAGCAGTTGTAAGGTTTCTAAAGTCATGATATTGATGGCCTCACCTAGGTCTACCAGGACTCGAGGGATTATTGTTTTTCCAACTTGTACTGTAACAGTAGGGTGGCCAGGATCACCATATTTGACTGGGGGAGTTTTTCCTGACATTAGTGCAGACAGGTCTCCCATAACATGGACTGTAAGGGGATCCTTAGTTTTCCTACCAGGCTTTTTAACACAAATATCTCGCATTGTCCTAGCATATATTGGTACGTATCGGAGTGCTTGTAGTAGAGGAATTTTAACATATAAATTCTGTAATTCCCCTAGAATATTAAAGGCTGGTGGTTCAGGCGTTTTAGTTAAGTCTAAACGCTCAGGAAATGGTGGTGTTGTTGTTTTAGCAGCATTGTTAGAGGGTGATTGTACCTTTTCAGGTACATCATGCTCTTTTGTTTCCTCTTTTTCAGAAGAAGTAACATCATCTATGGTAGGTTCCACTATTCTCCCAGATCGAAGATGAATATCATTGCATTGTGCAGGGAGAAGAGAAAGTGTAGGCTGGTTATAAATATCAATGCACTGCACAACTTTATTATTCGGATTGGGGTTAGGTTGTACATGTAGCTGGGGTCTCATCGTTTGATTGTTTGGATGAGTACCTACTAGTAAGGAGAGTGGTTGTGAGAATTGAGGTGATTGATTTTGAAAGGGGGGTTGTTGTCCTCTCCAATTTTGATTCCATTGATTCTGATATGGATGTTGTTGTTGTGGAGGCCAAGGGATCCACATTGAGGGATCAACAAATGATGGGTTATTTTGTTGCATGGGTGGGTAAGTTTGTTGCATGGGTGGGTAAGTTTGTTGCATGGATGGGTAATTCATTTGATTAGTATATTGCATTTTATTGTAGGGGGGGTAACTCATTTGATTGAAAGAAGAATAATTATTCCAACGATTAGAAGATACAAATGGCATGTTAGAGTTCATACCTTGTCCCCGCGGTTGCCATTGTCTCCTTTGTGTCATCAGATAGACAGCTTCATCTTCTTCGTCCGTTGGTTGTAATGCTGCCTTGATCCCTGGTAAAGATGGACAATTTTGGGTATCATGATCTTTGTCACAGATAGTGCAGATTGGATTTTTGTCCAGTGGACATTCTCTTCGTGGGTGCTTATCTCTGCATTGAGAACAAAAGATGGACAAGGTTGCTTCTGCTTCTGCTTGTTTTTTCTTAATCTGCAGGGTATCCATTTGTGAGGCAAAAGAGCTTAACATTTCAGTTTTAAAATCTTCAAGTAAATTACCTATCTCGGCTCTTGTTGCTCCCCCGCTGGCTGATTTTTGGACTCTAGAAAATGTGGTGTCCTTGTTGTTTAATCTGTTTCTTGAAGCTCCCCTTGAACATCTTTTGCATAACTTGACAATTTCATCATACGATTCCTTGGATATGTCCCCTTTTCCAAGCATATTCAGCATATCCAGAGAGTCATCCCTTACCCCTTTTAATAAAATAGTTTTGAGAATATCCTTACTTACATTGGGATGACTAGATCTTTGTAGATTGTATTGTAGCCTTTCTACAAAGTCTTCCAGATTCTCGTCCTCTTTCTGCATCATATTGAATAGCTCCTCCCTCTTTTATCTTGTTCGGCAGTAGTCCTGGTATTTGTTTAGGAATTTCTGTTTCATTTGGTCCCATGTTGTGATTACATGGCCTCCAAGACTCATAAACCATCTTGGTGCATTCCCTTTTAGTGTTGCTGGAAATAACTTTAGTTTTTGAGCATTAGAAACGTAATCATAACTTCTGCATAATATATCAAACTCAAACATAAATTCATCAGGATCCTCCGAAGATAAACCATGAAAATTAGGCAACGCTGAGAGTGGAATGTTTTTCATGGGGGCTGATCCTCTAGGGAGATCGTCAATAGGAAATCCTAATGTAGAGAAATAATTTTCATCTTTTACCTCTCCTTGAGGACCTGCCTGTTCTTCGTGATGCAATTCTTCATTGTACTCATCCATGTTTTCCTCTATCTTCTCCCCTGCTGCACTTGCTCTGTCCTCAATGTCTCCTACTGGCTTCTGGACTATCTCAAGACTCCAAACTTCTTTCCCTGTTCTAAAAACTGCTTGGAATGAGGGTTGGGAGTTTTGTTTTCGAAGGTTTGGTCGTTGAGCAGCAGATTCAGACTTTGATAGAATCTTGTCGATGTAAGTCTTTCTTCCTCCTTTTCCTTTTCCCTTGCCACCTGTAGGGTTAGTTTCTTTGGGGTCTTTCATGCAATCTTTTTATCTAAAGAAAAAAAATCATAAGTGCTTTTGAAATCTATAGCTACCTTCCCCGGCAACAACGCCAAAATGTTGGTCACTATAATTTCTCAATTAATTCAAACAACCAAGTGATACATAAATTGTCAACCCAGGGAAGTCTTTTACTTCAAATATAACCACGCACTATATATGCTCAATTCCAAAAGCAACTTAAAGTTGTAGTAATGGAAACTATATTAATCACACTTGCCCTGAATGAACTAAAGTTCTGACTTAAATTAAAGGAAAGCAACCTACCTATTGCAGATCTTAAAGATTAATCTAAGGAATCCTGGATTACATTAGAAGATGAATTGCAACAGGAAAGAATAACTATTATGTAACCAGAGAACAGGACCCTTACTCTCAAGCAGAGACTTAAACACCTTATTTCTTATTAACACTCTTTCATGAAAACAGTAATGCAGAGGAAATTAACTCTATCTAGTAGAGGACAAGGCCATCTAATTCCTTCCTTTCTAATCAGGAACCTTTAGCCTTATTTCTGATTAGCACACTTGTGAAAAATAATTGAGATCTACAGAGAACAGGATAGTCTGATTCCTTCCCTTCTAAGAAGGAACCCTTAACCCAGTCTCTCGCTAGCACACTTGCAGAAATAATGGAAGTCTACAGAGAACAGGATATTCTGATCCCTTCCTTTCTAAGAAGGAACCCTTAACGCAATATCTGGCTAGCACACTTGCAGGAATAATGGAAATCTACAGAGAACAGCATGTTATGATCCCTTCCTTTCTAAGCAGGAATCCTTACCCAGTCTCTGGCTAGCACACTCGCAGAAATAATGAAAATCTACAGAGAACAGGATATTTTGATCCCTTCCTTTCTAAGCAGGAACCCTTAACCCAATCTATGGCTAGCACAGTTGCAGGAATAATGGAAATCTACAAAGAACAGGACGTTCTGATCCCTTCCTTTCTAAGCAGGAATCCTTACCCAGTCTCTGGCTAGCACACTTGCAGGAATAATGGAAATCTACAAAGAACGGGATGTTCTGATCCCTTCCTTTCTAAGCAGGAATCCTTACCCAGTCTCTGGCTAGCACACTCGCAGAAATAATGGAGATCTACAGAGAACAGGACATTATGATCCCTTCCTTTCTAAGCAGGAATCCTTAACCCAGTCTCTGGCTAGCCTCATAAAGTCATCACACAAGATTGCTAATAAAAAGAATGTAATGTTCAATAAACCAAAGTTCTTAACAAGACAGAGTTCAATAGTGTTTCAACAAAGTAGAATTCATTAAAAGTAGTGTTTCAACATATGAAAGTTAATCAAGTCATAAACAAGAATTATACTAACACACTCTAAAACTAACGGGTGAATCTTGTGAAGAAGGTGGGCCCTCCCTTCTCACAAGATTCCCCTGAAATGAGAAAGCTAGAGAATAATACTCAAAGCAGTCTTTTATTCATCTATCAAAATATCATATTACAGTCTGAAAATGAAGTACGTCCCTCTCTCTGAATCTTTTCAATACATAAAACTTGGCTCCTTCGAATGGTGATTTCCTTTTATTTAAAGAGGGAACCCCTTCGATACAATTGATCAAAAATTACAATGTGTATCTGAGTCCTATATTTAGTCGGATCTACTTTCTAAACCAGAATAGGATGTCCTAATCTCGCGCAACAGAATGTTATTACAGGAGCTGAATGAGGTATTGATGTTATGACTGGAGTAACAACTTCTTCTTGTTGTTGCTGATGTTGTTTCAGCATTGCAATTCACGGGTTGTTTCAGCCACGTGAATTGCGCTCTTGACTGTGTCGGCGTTCTTATGTAGGAGCGACGGTTGGTGCTTGTTGACCGCTGACTGTAACGACTTCCTTTTTGTTTCATCATCATCGGTCCTGGCGGTTTCCTCTGTGTTTCAACATCTGCAGCTATGGACTGTGTAACAACTCTGTGTTTCAGTATCTGTGACTCCGGACTGTGTAACAGTTCTGTGTTCAACATCTGCGACCTTGGACTGTATAGCGGCTCTGTGTTTCAGCATCAGTTTTGTGTTTCAGCAATAGGCAACCTGACAGTTCTATGTTTCAGCAACAGGCCTCAAATGCTAATCTGCAGTTTTGAACACTTATGCATTTCTAATCAATGGTCAAGTACGAGAGTGATGTAAAATATTATGCAAAATAGATTAAACGTATAGTAATGAGAAGGGACATTGTATACCTTTGGAATGATCAGATAAAGTGATAGTATGAGTCTAAATATGGGTGATCAAGAGTATAATAGTGGCAAAAAGTATAGGCAAAAAGGTACATTGTGTGGTCCTAACACATGGCATGGCATGATAAGTAAAGGAAATTCATGGCATGGAATGGTAAGGAAATGCATGGTAAGGCAAGGCATGGAATGGAAAGGCAAGGAAATTCATGGCATGGAATGGCTAGGCATGACAATGAAAGGCATGCAAAGGAAATACATGACATGGTAAGGCAATGCAAGGGGTTGATGTCTTGAATATTGTAGGCATGCCATGGCATGACATGGAATGGCTTGGCATGGGATGGATTGGCATAATTTTATGTATGGCATGGAATGACATGGCTTGGAAATGGCATGGAAATGGCATGGAAATAATGTCTTCAATAGCCTAGGGTTGTTATGTGCCATGGAAATGATGTATTGAATATTCTAGGGTTGCTATGTGCCATCTTGGGAAGCTACATGACAATGGAATGGCTTGGAAAGGAATGGTAATGTCATGGCATGGAAAAGGCATGCCATGACATGGCTTGGAAAGGAATGGTAATGTCATGGCATGGAAAAGGCATGCCATGACATGGCTTGGAAGGAATAACAATGATGTCTTGAATATTCTAGAGCTTGATGTCTTGAATATTCTAGGGTTTTTATGTGTCGTCTTGCATTTTAGCAAGCATTTGTTATCTAAACCCTAGTTTAGGCTTGCATTTTCAACCCCCTTTCATTTAATGATTACTTGTGTTAAGGGTTGTTATATTTATCCTGTTGTAACTTATCTAATATCATTTATTGGCTTGGCGAGGAATGCCAATGTTAAGGAATGACAATGGAAAGATATATTTATTGTTATATATTTTAAAATGGGATGCTACATGAAAAGGAATGGGAATCTACATGGAAATGGAATGGCATGGCATGGCATGGAAATGGCATGCCATGGCATCTCTTGGAAAGGCATAGCATTGGCATGGAAATGACATGATATGGAAAGGCATGGAAAGGTTTGACAATGCCATGGAAATGGGTATGGATTTCCATGGAATGACTTGGAAAGGAATGACAATGGTATCACAATGGCATGGCATCAACAAGTTTGTTGAATTAGGTTTGGGAGGTTCCTTTGTATCCTTGTGTTCTGTAACCCAAAAATTGGGTAGGAATGTGCAATAAACACTCATAGATGGTGAAGGGAAAAGAATAATGGTTTCATGTCTCCCTGGAGGAATTTTCGTAGCATAGCATTACTTTCTATGGGTTTATTGAAATGTAATCTCAAAACGTTTATTTGTAGGAGTAAAATGATACCCATTCTAAGATCTAGTTTGCATGTGAAATCTCTTGTTATATTGATCAAAATAAATAAGTTTAGTGGACATCATGGAAGAATTAATAAATGTTATTAATAATTGATGGATTTAACAAAATTTACATATACCCACTACACAATCTAAACAAACATCTGTATTAATGAGTCCTTGACTAGTCTTTTTGGAATTTATAAAGGATTACACATAAATCAAATGATTTTATATATGTCATGCATAGAAAGAGGGAAATAATGTGTGTTCCCTAGAAAATAGCATTGACTTGAAATTGTTAAGTGAATTACAATTATGTAGAAGATAAATGAGAAAAAATATTTCATAAATTACTGTAATATGCCATTTTTAGGTTACAATATTTTCAAGTGACCACTATTTGAGTGTGGATCGCCATTGGATTTAGATGGAGATAATTGATGTAGGAGCATCACCTTCAAAGTCAAATACGAAAGCATGGAGGCATGGACGTGACATCTCAACATTAATTTCAGAGATAAATCGAGTTGTTGAGATATTTTGTAAACAAAATTTTAAAATGTAACGTGTTTGTAAAGTCTTATACGACAGTAAGGGGTTGCAAAAATGGAGCATTGACTCTTATCTGGCACTAATTGGTAGTTATTGTAATAGGAAAAAGTAGGTAACCACTAAGAGTTGATAGGATAGGTTGCAGATAGGACGAGAGAGCTTGTGGAGCAAGTCCTTAGATAGTTTTCATTTTTGTATTGTAATAGGATAGAAGGATCATGAGATAGAGATTAAAGAAATCACTAGAATGGAGTAGAGTAGAAGAAATATATGAAATTTGTTTCATGAATAAATAGACCAAACTTAATTGTCCCAAATCCTGGACTGTGTTCATTTTGATGTATGATTGAATGAATGTGATATTATGTGTGTGTGGTTCAATTCATTTTCATTCATGTATGATTGTTAGAGAAATTGATCATATGTGTCTGTGACAAAAATGGATAAGTTTCAATTGTTTCTCTTCCAAAACTCATATGCAAGGTGTGCATATTGAATGAAAGGAGTTTTTCAACTGAGTATTGGATTGGCTCAGAGGAGTTTAGAGAGATCAGAGGAAACTTATAATAGTTGCAAGGAGTGCACAACGTCAAGAAGTGACCAAGCATAGAAGAACCAGAATAGAGGATCGCCAGGAGGGCGAGAAAAAATTATTTTTGAGAAATCCTTTGAAATGAGTTATAGAAATCCCCGAATGCAAGGAGTGCGTGGGAAATTGAATATCCTTTAAGTATCAAGCTTAGAAGGGATATAAATTTTCATAAGTGTTGTTGAGATCCAAGACTTGGACTCGTAGGAGGAGAAAAGGTCGAAACCTTTGATACTGAGAAATCTTCTACATTAGAATAGATCAGAAGCTCAGGAGGAGGAGCGACAGTGGCCGTTGGATCACAATGCAAGAGATCAACAGCCATCTGATCAGAGCAAGGGGCATGAGCCTTAGTGCTTTTCACACTCAGGAGAGATAACTCGCCAAGGGTTGAGAACTAAGATTTCCGAAGAGCCAGAAATCCAAAGTAAATATCAATCATTCGATCAATCGAAGAAGATCTAAGCCGTCAGATCACCTGAAGTAAATATCGAGCATCGGATCGCCAAGGTGAATCTAAGTTGTTATATACCATGAGTTCAAGAGGAGGGAAGTTGAGATTTGATATTTGAGAAGTCCGAAGAGACGAAAATCCGAAGTGAATCCCAACAGTCTGATTAACCAAAGTGAATCTGAGTCGTCAAATTGTCTGAAGTAAATCTCAGGTGTTGTATCAACCAAAGTGAATCTGAACCATCCAATTTCAGAAGGGATGTGGCATAGATCTATGAGCTCCGGGTAAATACATGAAGTAATTATTGGTCATCAAATCAAGGGAGACGTGGCGTATATCTGAGAGCTTCGGGTAAAGACCCGAAGTAATTCATGACCGTCAGAACAAGGGGAGACGTGGTGTAGATATGTGAGCTCCGGGTAATGACCTCAAGTAATCCTTGATCGACAGATCAAGAGGACTTGTGTCAATGGATTATAGCCTTCAAATAAAATCCTTTGGGAAAACATTGAGGTTTGAGATTTGATATCTTAGAAGTCCGAAGAACCAAAGGAGATCTCGACTGTTGATCGAGAAGAGGGTCACAGGACCATTGATACAATTTGAAAGGTCAAACACATGAGGTAGAAACATGACCATTGATTTAGAAGGACAGGTGTCTACAAATCATCAACTCTGGAACAATGGAGTACGAAAGAAAGCAGGGTTTGAGATTTCAAAACCTTGAAGTCCAAAATCACAAAGAGATCACGTTCGTTGATTTAGGAGGGGCATATCTAGTCTGTGGATTCGAAAAGAACAAATCAGAACTGTCAGTTCATGCAGTACCATCAATATCAGGAGATCAATGGTCCCATAGCATTACGGAGATAGGAGTTGTACAGACGTTAAAAAGTTGAGGGAAGGCCGCAATCCAGATTGTGGTTTTAACAAGATGACACGTGGAGGCTCGAAGAGAATCGCAGGCTAAAAAGAAGTTTGATTTCAAACCACTTTTCTCCATTCTCACAATCATGTAAGGTCATCGCCCAAGGTCACATCGAGAGGGGGATTATCTGAAAAGGAGCTAATTCCCAGTACTCTGATATTTCATAGGAGATCGAAAGGGAACATTGCGGGTACCATTAAACTTGTACCAATAAGCTGAAAGGTCATGTGTTTAGTCACATAATGAGACCATCGAGGTTTCAGTGAGTCATTCGACTTAAGAATCAGAGATCCTTGACCAGAAGGTCGTGTATCCCTACGGGGGAGTAGGGGGTTTCATCAAGTGGTATCAGATATGATATTGAGTTTGTTTGCAAACAACAGAAAAAGGATAAAGGAGGTAAATTGGTATCAATTGTGGTATCAAGCAAATTTAATTTATATTCATAGTCATCAGAAGGTGACATAGTGGAATCATGCCACACAGAAGGTGCAGAGAAAATCCAGAAATGGAAGAAGAAATGAGGCGACATTGAATGAGACTGGATGCCATGGAAACAATGTAGAGGAGAGCACCAGATGTTGGAGATATCAGTGAAGCTAAAAGTAAAGAGATAGAGGTAGAAGTAAATGATGCAGAGGATGTTGCACAATATCGCTTAGTAAAAAAAAATTGAAGGATAGGAGATAGAGAAAAAATAGAGGTACCAATGTATGAAGGAAGTTTGGAAGTTGAAGAATTGTTAGATTGGGTACATGCTATGGAAAAATACTTTGATTACGAATATGTCGAAGAAGAAAAGAGGGTGAAGCATGCAGTGACAAGGCTGAAATGTCATGCAACATTGTCATGGGATGAAATGCAAGTTGAGCGCAAGAGCAATGGTAAGATAAAAATTAAAATCTAGGATAGGATGGTAGCCAAGCTAAAAAACAAATGTATCCCAAAGGATAACCAAATCAATCTATTCAGGAGATTGCAAAACCTAAGACATAATAACTTATTAATGGAGTGCACTGAGGAATTTTGTTGACTAAACATCAGGGATGGACAGAAAGAGAATGAATATGAAAAAACAACTAGGTATATCAATGGGTTGAGATATGAAATACAAAAGGAGATCAACATGATGTCTTTTAGTAAATTTGAGGATGCTTATCAAGCGATCTTGAAAGATAAAGAGAAATTGGCCAAGAAACAAAGCCAACGAAACAGAGGAGGAAATTCAAGCAGAGGTAAGGGAACCAATAGGGAGAATTTCCATAAACCAAAGCATGAAGCTGGAAAACAAAATAGTCACACAGAGAAAGGTGGAAGTTCTAAGGAAGGACAACATGGAGGAAGAAGCTCTTTTTCCAGAGGAAGGGGAAGAGCCAAAGAAGGTGAAGTCAGATGTTATGTATGTGGAAAACCAGGGAACAAGTCTTGGGAATGTCCCGAGAGAAATAAAGAAGGAGGAGGAGAAGAACACATTTTTGAAGAACATAAGCATGTGGAATCAAAATAAATAGAATGAGGAAAGAACCTCATGATGAGGAAATTTTTTCTTAAACTAGAGAAGGAGGTAGAGGAACCAGTTCAACGAACAAGTCTATTTAGAATTGCTTGCAAGACTAAAGACAAAGTTTGCAAGGTGATCATAGATATTGGGAGCACTGCCAATCTAGTACCCACAGAGATGGTGGAGAAGCTGCAGTTGAAGACAACTGCACATCCAAACCGATACAAGGTATCATGGTTAGAGAAAGGACATCAAGTGATGGTAAGTCAACAATGTCAAGTTGAATTTAAAATAGGAGGTTATATGGATGAAATATTATGTGATGCAATTCCTATGGATGTCTGTCATATTTTATTGGGGAGACCATGGCAGTTTGATAGAAAATTTATCCATGATGGAAGGAAGAATACCTATACCTTAGAAAATAATGGTAGGACACATATGTTGTTGCCAATACAAAACAAAGAGAAAGAGAGGGAAGCTATTTCAAGTATACTTCTCATGACTGGGAAGGAACTCTTGAATGAAGTCATGAAGGAGAAATAAATACAATTTGTTGTAGTGAGGAAGCCTAGAGTTATCCTTACAGATACTTATGTGGAAGATTTTCCTAAAGAAATCTAGAAACTATTAGAAAACTTTGCTGAAATAGTAGTGGACGAGTTACCTCACTTATTGCCACCTATTAGGAGTATAAGCCATCATATTGACCTTATTCTAGGATCTAGTTTACCAAACAAAGATGCTTATAGGTTGACACCTAGAGAGAATGAGGAAGTCAAAAATCAAGTCCAAGAGTTATTGGATAAAGGTTTAGTCAGGGAAATACTAAGCCCATGCACAGTACCAATTGTGTTAAGTCCAAAGAAGGATGGATGATGCAGAATGTGTATAGATTCCAGAGCCATCAACAAGATAACTATTAGGTACAGATTCCATTTACCAAGGATGGATGATTTAATGGATTGTTTGAGTGGAGAAAACTATTTTTCCAAGATAGACTTGAAGAGTGGATATCATCAAATAATAATGAGAGAGGGAGATGAATGGAAAACAACATTCAAGACAAATGAAGGATTGTTTGAATGGTTGGTCATGCCATTTGGGTTAACAAATTCATCGAGCACATTTATGAGATTGATGAATGAAGTGTTGAAAGAATTCATAGGAAAATTTGTCATAGTATATCTGGATGACATACTAATATTCAGTAAGACAGAGAAAGAACACTTAATACATTTGACATCAGTGATGGAAAATTTGCAGCAAGAAAAATCGTTGATAAATATGAAGAAAATCTCTTTTATGAAGAAGGAACTCATATACTTTGGTTTTGTAATATATTAAAATGAATTGAATATGGATCCAGAAAAGGTGAGAGCAATAAGAGAATGGCCATCACCAAGAAACATATTTGAGGTAAGAATTTTTCATGGGTTAGAAATATTTTATAGAAAGTTTATAAGAAATTTCAGTGGTACATGTGCACCCATGTTGGACACTGTGAATAATAAACACAACTCCTTCATTTGGACAGAGGAGGATGAAAAATGTTTCAACGTGTTGAAGGAAAAGATAACAGAACAACCAATTCTGGTCTTACCAGATTTTGGAAAAAAAATTCAAGTGAGATGTGATGCTAGTGGATTAGCTATTGGAGTAGTCTTGAGTCAGAATAATAGGCCAGTTGCTTATTTCAGTGAGAAACAGAATGACACCAAGAAAAAGTATTCCACATATGAAAAAAAAAATCGGTGGTGATTAAAGCTTTGAAGAAGTGGAGGAACTATCTAATTCCTAAAGAATTTGTCTTGTATAGTGATAACCAAGATTTGTATTTTATTACTAGGAAAGAAAAGTTGAATCAGAAACATGCTAAATGGGTAGAATTTATGAAAAAATTTACTTTTTTTATTAAACATATTGTTGGAACTACTAACAAAGTTGCAAATTCTTTGAGCAGGAGGAGTTTAATTGTACAGGAATTCCAAGTGAATACCTTAGGGTTTGAACACCTCAAGGAGATGTATAGAGAAGATGCAGATTTTAAGGAAGCTTATGAGGCATGCAAGAATCCTTTGTTGGGAGATAGAAGCCCATGGACTGAATATTTGATCTATGATGGATTATTGTTCAAAGCAAACCAATTATGCATACCAGGAAGCTCAATGAGAGACAACCAGTTGAAAGAGAAACACAATGGAGGTTTAGCTAGAAATTTTGGTCATGATAAGACATTTGCACAGGTGATTAATTCATATTATTGGTCGAGCATGAGGGAAGAAGTGAAAAGGTTTGTGAAAAAATGTAGAATTTGTCAGTATGCAAAAGGAAGACAACAAAACATTGGTTTGTATCAGCCATTACCAATTCCAAAAATGCCATGGGATGCAATCAGTATGGATTTTATTTTGGGATTGCCTAGAAATCAAAAAGGGAGTGATTCCGTATTTTTTGTGGTGGACAGATTTTGAAAAATGACACATTTCATACCATGCCAGAAAACAAACGATTCTACACACATAGCCAATTTGTTTTTCAGAGAAGTGGTGAGACTACATAGATTTCCTAGGAGCATAGTCTCAGACAGGGACACCAAATTTGTAGGACACTTTTGGCGGACTCTATGGAAGAGGTTGGGGACAAACTTTTCCTTTAGTTCAACATATAACCCTCAGACATATGGATAGAAAAATGTAGTAAATAGGAGTCTGGGAAACATTTTAAGAAGTTTGGTCACTGAGAAAGGTCGTTAATGTGATCAGATTATGGCACAATCAGAATTTTCATTCAACAATTCAGTGAACAAGAGAACAAGAAAAAGTCCATTTGAAATTGTGTATGGTATACACCCAAGAGGGATTACAGAGTTGAGATATCTAAATCAAGATGAGTTTAGGAGTGTTGGAGAAGAGGATTTTGCAACAAAAATGCAGAAACTCCATGACAAGGTCAGAGAACAACTATAGGACAGAAGCCAGAAATACGAGAACAAAGTTGAACAGAGGAGGAGATAAGTTCAATTCGAAGTTGGAAATGAATTCTTAGCTCATTTGAGAAAAGAGAGGTGTCCAAGGGGAACGTATAAAAAATTGAAGATGAAGAATATAGGACCATGCTGGATTCTCAGAAAATTCGCAGCCAATGCTTATGAAATTGAGTTGCCAGACAATGTTGGGATATCACTGATATTCAATGTTGTAGACATGTATCCTTACATGAGAGATGAGGTAGGAGAATCAGATTATCAGAAACAAGTTCAGTGGGAAGAACGATTTGTCACAACATAAAAACCTCAAATGGAGAAAATCAATAGACAAAGAGATGGAAAGAAGACCAGGAGGATGACATATCCTGAATACTTAGTGAAGTGGAAAGATCATCTAATGGAATATGCAAGTTAGGTCGTAAAACATGATATTTTGAAGCATTGAAAAACAGTGCAGGAGCTCATGGACAAGAGTCCATGAAAAGTTTCACCAGAGGAGTATGATGTAGGAGCATCGCCTTCAAAGTCAAAGACGAAATCATGGAGGCAGGGACATGACATATCAACATTAATTTCAAAGATAAATCGAGTTGTTGAGATATTTTGTAAACAACATTTTAAAATGTATCTTTTTTGTAAAGTCTTATATGAAAATAAGGGGTTGCAGATATGGAGCATTGACTCTTATCTGGCAATAAATGGTAGTTATTGTAATAGGAAAAAGTAGGTAACTGCTCATATTTGATAGGATAGGTTGCATATAGGATGAGAGAGCTCGTGGAGAAAGTCCTTAGATAGTTTTCATTTATGTATTGTAATAGGATAGAAGGATTGTGAGATAGAGATCAGGGAGATCAGTAGAACAAAGTAGAGTAGAAGAAATATATGTAATTTATTTCATGAATGAATAGAATAGACATAATTGTCCCAAATCTTGCACTGTGTTCATTTTGATGTATCATTAAATGAATGTAATATTCTGGGTGTGTGGTTCAATTAATTTTTGTTCATGTATGATTGTTCAAGAAGTTGATCATATGAGTCTGTGACGAAACTGGATAAGTTTCAATTGTTTATCTTCTGAAACTCGTATGCAAGGTGTGCATCTCAAACACAAGGAGTGTGCCAACTAAGTCTTATATTGACTCAAAGGAGTTCAAAGAGAGAAAGGGAAACTTATACCATGTGCAAGGAGTGCACAACATCAAGACGAAAGCAAGCATAGAAGAACCAGAATAGAGGAGCGTCAGGAGGGAGAGAAGAATTTATTTTCAAGAAATCCTTCGAGATAAGTTATCGAAATCCCTGAATGTAAGGAGTGTGTGGGAAATTGGAAATCCTTTAAGGATTAAACTCAGAAGGGATAACACGTTTCATAACTTTTGATGAGATCCAAGAGTCAAACTCATAGGAGGAGAAAAGGTCAAAACCTTTGAAGACTGAGAAATCTTCTAAGTTAAAATAGTTCAGAAGCTCACGAGGAGGAGTGACAGTGGTCATTGGATCACAGTGCAAGAGATCAATAGTCCTCTGATCATAGCAAGGTGCACGAGACTTAGGGCTTCACACACTCAGGAGAGAGAACTCACCAAGGGTTTAGAAATGATATTTTTGAAGCCCGAAGAGCCGGAAATATGAAGTAAATATCAACCATTCGATGAGTCGAAGCAAATCCAAGACGTCAGATCACCCGAAGTAAATCTTGAGAGTTGGATCGCCAAGATGAATCTGAGCTGTCACATACTGTGAGCTCAGGAGGAGGCAAGTTAATATTTGAGATTCGCAAAGTATGAAGAGCCAAAAATATGAAATAAATCCCAAGAGTCGGATCAGCCAAAGTGAATCTAAGTTGTTAGATCGTCTGAAGTAAATCTCAGGTGTTGGATCACCTGAAGTGAATCTGAGCCGTTAGAGTTCATAAGGGACATGGAATAGATCTATGAGCTCTGGGTAAATACCCAAATTAATTCTTGGTCATCAGATCAAGGGAGACATGGCGTAGATCTGAGAGCTTCGGGTAAATACCCGAATTAATTTGCGACTGTCATATCAAGGGAAAATGTGGCGTAGATTTGTGAGCTCTGGGTAAAGAGCCGAAGTAATCCTCGATTGTCAAATCAAGAGGAAATTTGTCAATGGATTATATCATTTAGATAAAATCCATTCACAAAAATATTTAGGTTTGAGATTCGAGATCTCAAAAGTCCAGAGACTCGAAGGAGATCGAGAAGAGGGTCACAGGACCATTGATCTGAGTTGAAAGGTCAAAAACCCGAAGTAGAACTAGGGTCATTTATTTAGCAGGACAAGTGTCTACAGATCGTCAACTTCAGAAGATTGGAGTATGAAAGAAAGAAGGGTTTGAGATTTCAAAACCCTAAAGTCTGGAATCATGAAGAGATCACATCCATTGATTCAGGAGGGGTAGAACTGGTCCATGGATTTGGAAAGGGCAGATCAGAACCATCAGTTCAAACATTACTGTCAAGATCCAGAGATCGACATTCCTATAACATTGCAGGGATAGGATTTTCACGGATTTGAAAACGTTGAGGGCGAGCCACAATCCAGACCATGGTTTTAGAAAGAGGACACGTGGAGGCTCAAGCATAATTGTGGGCCAAAAAAGAGTTTGATTTCAAACCACCTTTGGCTGCGCCCTCAATCATGTAAGGTCATTTCCCAAGGTCACATCGAGAGGGGGCTTATCTAAAAAGGATCTAACACCAATTACTTTGATATTTCACAGGAGAGAGAAAGGCAAGGTTGTGAGTACCATTGAACCTACACCAAGAAGCTGAAAGGGGCTGTGTTTAGTCAGAGAATGAGACCATCGAGGTTTCAAAGAGTCATTTGACTCAAGAATCGGAGATGCTCGATCAATAGGTTGTGTATCCCTATGGGGGAGTAGGGGGCTTGCATCACTAATTCAAGAGGTAGTCCATATTGTTGGTTGTGAGTTAGAATATGGATATCCACAACATTCATGCAAATAATTCAAAAGGAATGATCTATCGATGATGTAGATATACATGGTTGATTAGAAAGAAATGCTACATAATAAATATTAATTTCTTATGGATTTAGTATGTAGAAATATTTTCCACCATTATCTATTCCTTAATGTGTAATGCAAGTTTTTATAACCACTTTAGAAACAAATCAAGGAATTAATACACATAAAATTCATACACTTTGAAATTCATATATTCATCAACATCAAATGTAGAAAAATGAGATTCATAAACAACGTCCCATGAAATGTGTGTGTGTGTGTGTATACTTAACATCTTATAAATTTTACATGTTTTACAAAATGGAAACGCTTTCCCAGTATACAAAGAGACAACAATTTCCCTAACATAAAAAATATCTATATCGTGGTCTAGATACGAAGTGGCAGTAGTTGGTCAATCATTGGCCATTTCCACCCTCACAACCATCAAGAGAAACCTGGAAATCTATCTTTCTTCTTTGGCTTGAGGATGCATCTCGAGAGGTTCTAGGCATGTGTGTGCTTCGATGCTCTATAGTCTGCACAAAGAATAAACATCGTTCTAAGTTTTTTTCATCAATGAATTAATAGACATACAAAATGATACTTTGTAATTTAACCTAAGACAACTCACCACACATGAAACTATCAATCATGAGGGTTTTACACTCCTATGTGATCCCAATATCTCTGCAATTCCACCCTACATCAGTTACAAGGATCAATAAATTCAATAAAATTAAACAAATATACGTAAAAACAAATTCATGAAACACAAAAAATTGTCATCAATGCATTATCTCACCATGAATATCTCAGTCATCGATTGATATTCACTATAAGATGGAGCACTAGGTTGTACAACCTTCTCTGAGACAACCTATACTATGGCAGTCTCTGTTGATGGGGCCGAAAGTGGTGGTGCGGGTGGGTGGCATATAGGTGGGTTGTGATGGACCCTCATAAGATGTACAAGTCATTCCAACACCCTAGGCTTAGAGAAAGGTAATCTAGAAACAATGTCCAAGTTCCCAGGGGGTATAGTACTACTATACCTAGAAAATATATCAGCAACTTTCATACATATGAATAAAATTGAACTACTAGTACCAAATAGTAAAATTCAAAATCATAAACACAAACAATTTAGGAATTATATGATATTTAACTTTACACATGATACCTGTGACATTGGTTACTTTTCCATCCCATATGGACAATCCCCAACATCATATGGTGCCAAATCCTGTAGAAACACGAGAACATATAAAAAAATTGAGGATGTCATAAAATAAAGAAATAACTATGTTGAATCTATCAAATGTGATACATAACTGTGTGTATGTTACACCTAATGAACATTCTACCTCTATTGCTGCATCAATCATGGGTATATGCATTTATTTATCCATAGGCGTAAAGGGTTTACTATTGGGATGCAAAAACTGCAAAACAACATACGATCAAATATCTATATAAATACAAAAAATACAAAATAAATATATAACGAATAAGAACATATAGAGAGTTAAGATACTAACCTCTTCCATGAAGCTATGTTGTCCACTGGGATCTATAGGCCCATAGCATGTCTTCCCGTAGCTCGCAAATCTGTGAGGTTCACATGGACGACTTCTATATCCATGTGCCCTCTCCTCAATATGCTTTCATGTGGATGTTGATGCTTGAACCCCTCTATCAATGTCACTAGTAGACACCTCCTACCAACACACTGAAACAAAGATACTTTTTTTCACTAGGCTACGAGTCAAATGATGAGATGGATAGTTGTACCTATTTCAATTTCTTTGCAATAGGAGGATGTTGGGTAGGGGGGTCATTCCTTCACCTAGGAGGATGGGGACCTAACACAAGGTCGTACCTTCCATGCTCTTAGTTCTGTGTATACCCTTGACCCACCCCATGGAAGTCACCAATGTTAAAGTAGTTGACATGCTTACCCATAATTTTCTTAGAAAATATAAGGGAATCTCCTTATTATTGAAAGGAGGTTTATCTTTCCAATGAAACCTAACTTTCCCTCTATTAGGTTTTCATCATGGTGGATAGAAAAAATATATTGGTCTAAATTGACCTCCACTCTGCAATATTGTGTTATGTATCCATCATCGACATACTCAGTGTGAATATGATTTCCATATTCCCACACAGATGGGAACAAATTCTCCTGTAAAAATACGAACAAAGGAAGATGTCTTATCTCCAATAATTTGAGCATTAATAAAAATGTAATACATGTTACATTCAAGATACCAGATATATAAAATATGCAGAACATAAATGAAATGCTAGAAATGAAAGAATAACAGTAAAATATCCAACATAATCTTCACAATACAGAGAAATGATATACGAAATAGCAACAGAAATAACACTTTGAATCAGATAGCAATGTTCACAGGCCTCTTCGAGGGGGAAACCTCCAGTCGAGCAGCGCTCTGTTACAATAATCTCCAAGCTAGGGTTTTCATACCCTCGACCCT
>ML787799.1:267563-308671 GCA_009831015.1 Picea engelmannii | reverse complement strand
GACTGGACAAATTTCTACAAGACAAAGGGTTCAAGAAAGGTACTATTGACAACAATCTCTACATTAAGTCTGAAGGTGATAATTTACTAGTTGTTCTGGTTTATGTAGATTATATTATTTTTGGTTGTACTAATGAATCATCTTTCCAGTGGTTTGCTAATTCTATGCAAATAGAGTTTTAGATGTCCATGATAGGAGAACTATCATATTTTCTTGGATTACAAGTAAAACAGAGTTATGTAGGAATATTTATCTCTCAAGAAAAATATTTGAAAGAGATGTTAAATAAATTTCAGATGGAGGATTCCTCTCCTGTTAGTACACCTATGGTGGTTGGTTGCAAGATGAGTAAAGATGATATCTCACCTGATGTTGATCAAAGGTCATATCGCTCTATGATAGGCAATCTTCTGTACATCATAGCATCCCGTCCTGATATAATGCAAGCTGTTGGAATGGTAGGTCGTTATCAGGATGCTCCTAAACAAATTCATTTGGTAGCTGTCAAAAGGATATTTAAATACTTGAAGGGAACAATGACTTATGGTCTGTGGTATCCTAGAAATCAGAATTTCCAGTTAACTGCTTATTCAGATACAGATTGGGCAAACTGTGTTGATGAGAGAAAAAGCACCAGTGGAGGAGCATTCTTTCTGGGTGACTCATTAGTTGCATGGCTTAGTAAAAAGCAAGGATCCATTTCATTATCAACTACAGAGGCAGAATACATTGTTACTGCTACTTGCTGCACACAAATTTTATGGATGATACAAACTCTTGTAGATTTGAAGGTAACTTACACCGATCCCATTCCAATTCACTGTGATAACACCAGTGCCATTAGTGTCTCCAAGAATCCTGTTCTTCATTCCAAGACTAAGAATATTCCAATAAAGTACCATTTTCTCAGAGAACAAGTTACAAACAAAATTGTTCAATTGAATTATATACCTTCTACAAAACATATTGCAGATATATTTACAAAACCATTAGCAACAACCCCTTTTGGATATCTTCATCAAAAGTTGGGGGTTATAATTTCTTGTGTCTAATCTGTTCTCCTGGTCAGGGGGGGTACTTATTGAATATCTTGTGTATTTCCAAGATGCTCATAGTTGACAGGGGGAGTATGTTTTGCAACAGCTCAGGGGGAGCATGTTTCTTCTTTGACATTGATGTCAAAGGGGGAGAAAAGAGTCTGGGAGGAGAGTTCAAATGCATGTGGATGCTTGTGTTGCCATCAATGCCAAAGGGGGAGAATGTTGAAAAATATTTAATAGACAGCGCATGCTTGTATACTTGTCATTGATGGCAAGTACAATAGTGAAGATGGCATGAGTACAAAAAGTATGTAATAGATGGGAATTACGAGAAGACGCCACAGAGAAGATTCGAATAAGATCAGAAGATATAGTGAAGAGGATTGTTGGAAGATCATTGATGGCAAGATCAGAGTAAACGAAACAAAGTAAGATCGGGAGGAGAAGCAACATTTCTGAGCATTGGATCCCATTTACAATTCTCGATGACCATCAGATAAAGTGTTGATTGGGACTATTGATCCCACGCCATTTTGGAGTTTCACGACTCACGACTTGGAGAGGCAAGAAACACAACCATGGAAATCGCGATATGCAAAATCGTGATTTAATTGTAGCCGTCGGATCAAGGTGTGATATGGACCTTTGATCCCATGCCATTTTGGAGTTTCATGACTCGTGACTTGGAGAGACAAGAAACATCATCACTGAAATCACGATATGTGAAATCGTGATTTAATCGTAGCCGTCAGTTCAAGGTGTGATCTGGACCGTTGATCCCACATCATTTTGGAGTTTTGCAACTCGCGACTTGGAAAGGAAAGAAACATAACCACTGAAATCGCGATACGTGAAATTGCGATTTAATATCAGTCGTCAGATCAAGGTGTGATCTGGACTGTTGATCCCACGCCATTTTAGAGTTTCGCAACTCGCGACTTGGAGAGGCAAGAAACAAGAACCTCGAAATCACGATATGAAAAATCACAATATGATCTGAGCCACTGAATTAAGATCAGATATGGACTGTCGAATCATAGGACAAGTCGTTGACTTGGATTCAACAAAGCATGGTGTGGAAAATCGTGAGATGCGATATCGCGATAAGATCTGGACCGTCAAATCTATGGAGATTTCAACCATCGATCAGACTCGATGAAGTTTATAAACTTGCGCACCTTTTGGCACAACCTACGGTCACTTCAGGTGGTCACAAGAAGGGAAGGAGTCAACTCAGATAAGATCTATTTCAGGGTTTTGGGGATCGCGACTTGGAGAGTCGAGATGCCTCATCTCCAGATTCACAAAATGCAAATTCACGAAAAGCACTTTATGCATAAGCGCTTGGTCATGACCTTGGTCATATAGAGGAAGGAGCTAGTGCAGAAAAGCTCTGTATCGTAGTTTCGGAGATCGCGATATGAAGTGTCGAGACACTTGGCCACATGAATGCCGAAATGACGAAACCCGATTTAAAGGCAAGATTAATAAAGTTCATCCAACGGTGCAGATAAACTTGAATATGATCGGAGGGCTACTGTTCTCTCTCACAGTTAATTCATCAGTTATGAATCTGTTAGCTAAACTGAGTCATGATTATTGATCGGTTGGCGTTTCAGTTGCTAAGATGGTTTTCTTTTATTGAAGAATATGCAAAGTGTAACTGTTGTGGGCATTGTGCATAAAAGAAAAATATACAGACTATGTGTGATTGATCGTTTTGGACGAAAAACGAATTAAACTGTAAGAAAGGGAAAATCATAGGATGTGCAATGTGAGACTGAGAATATGCGTAGTGTGAGATAAAACTCAGAGAAGAGTAACATATGAGGAAAAGACTTGAAACAGAACAGAATGACAGAACAAGTTGAAGCAGAGCAGAATGACAGAACTAGTTGAAGCAGAGAATATTTGTAGAACAGACAAAGGAAGAGAAGAATTGCAGAACAATTAGAAGAAGACCAGATTTGCAAAATAGAGAAGAAGTGGTAAGAATTGATTTATCTGTGTATTTGGTTATTTAATTATTCACTTATATTCCAGGGTGGTTGGGAGGTGCTAGGGAGGACTGTTGTCCTTAGAGGTTCAAGTGGGAGCTTGAACACAGGGAGTTGTAGCTTCCATCTGATTGCAGCCAGAGAAACCAGGGTGGCAGGGTGGTGCAAGGGAGAACAAGTGTTCTCTATTATACAGGTTGGAGCTTATGTAACTGGAAGTTGGTGCTTCCATCCAATTCATAGATGATTTTAGGGGCTAAATTCCGCTCATGGGCTAATTTTCCATGGTTTTTCCAAAAAAGAGATTCGTTATTTAAAAATGATTCACCCAAATTCTATAGGATAAAATTATTTTACCTTAAAAGTCACCAAAATTTTATAAAAACTATATAAAATCCTTAGAAATTTGAATTTTTTACAAAAATATCGCCAAACATTTATAGTTGGCATATGAAGGATTAGTAATATTCGCCAAGTTTTCTACATTTTAAAATAAATTTCCATCCTTAAAATCATCCCTGAGATTCCAATTGGTGCTGGAACATTAAGGGATTTAGTGCTTCCTTCTAGTGGGTGCTAGAGAAACCAAAGAGTTGGTGCTCTCAAACAAGTTGCATCTTGTAAAACAGAGGTAGCAACCTCACATTGAGTTGGTGCTCAATTATAGATGATGTACATAACTTAAAATACTGCCTATCGTTTCTAAGAAGAAGAGGTTTTCTCCCTTTATGGGTTTCCTCATGAAAATCTATCTCTGTGTATACCTTATGTGTGACTAATGCTCATTACTTTTATTGTCCATATGTTGTAGAATGTTGATGATGCCTTGAAGAAAGATTAAGAATGTATTAATAGACTTAAAATTGTTTAAGCACAATAACAACTGATTCACCCCCCCCCTCTCAGTTGTCTTAGTAATATCAACAGTGATGTGACTTTCTTATGTTCCTACTTTATTCTTTCCATTGACGGTGATCCATCCATCCAAAATTAATTATTTTTTGTCATAATCCTTGGTGGCTAGTAGTTGCACAATTTTCTTTCCCTTTATTCCTTGTATTGTTTTTTAAGCTTCTCTAATCTATAATAGATGGTGGTCTATGATAATATGTTGTTGAATAATGGTTTTGTGATGCCATATTCCATGAATATTGATAAGTGTCTCATATTTTTCCTTGATAATGATAATATTGATCTTCTCATATTCCTTGAAAACATTCCTAATAATGAGGGTGTCGACATGGTTTCATATTTGACGAGTGTTTTTCATTCTACACACCCCTTTCATCTATATTATTTTCATAGACAGTGGAATCCTCTACCCTCTTTGATTTCTCTTTGATTACTCTAGACTTGGATACAATACCATCATATTTGATACGTACATCCTCTAGATGAAGTTCAACTTCTTCAAGTATCTTCTGGTGACATTCTTGAATCTTGTCCTCTTTCTCCTTTTGGAGCTGCAATGTCACTCCATTTATCAAATTTTGACATTCTTCTTCAATTTGGGATTGCATTTCTAATTTTATGTCATCAGTATTTAGGGATTCCCTAAACTTATTGCAAATTTCCTCTTCAAGTATTTTGATATATTCTCCATCCAAGATCCTTGTTTCTTCTAGATTTTGATAATTCTTCTTTTCTTATTTCAATCTCTTAACCTCATCCAATAGTTTTTTATTATGGTTTCATAATATAAATACCTCTTCATCTTTATTTTTCAATTCTTCCCTTGAATCATAATTTTCCCATTTATCCTTGCTACTATTTTCTTGTTTTAGGTTCTTAATGCTGAAAGATTGGTTGTCATTGATGTCAACCCTTGAAGAAGTCCAGTATCCCCAAAGGTATGGTTATGGAAACCATATTTTAACAAGGAAAAGGGTCATGAAGGATGGTGTAAATGTAGGTAACTCACGCATGGATGGATAGTCTTCTTCATGTTGTTTCCGGTGATAGGTGGTACACCAAATGGTTCATGACGGTTGAGAATTTATGGCCTTGTGAAGTTAGAAGCCCCGAAGAAGGGTCAAGAAGCCCCTAGTTGGTTACAAGTCTTTAATGAAAGGGTAAAGTCATTGTAACAAGAAATTCTAAAATACCATAATATTAAGCAGAGAGGTTACTTTGAAAAAGTATAAATACACCTCAAGGAGTATCTCATATGCACATTCACTCACTCATTATATTGAATATATTCTACTGAACTAGTGATCTATTTCACAATTTAGTGATGGTTAAATATGAGGTAGCGAAAAGTGAGGAGTGTGGGAGTTTTGGGGTTGCAGTGAAGAGAGAAAATATATGAGGAAACCCTAGTTTAGTTGATCCCCGCGGGTCAGACTACTAGTGTCCTGCGAGGCATCTCTGCAGGTTGCTTAGGGCTCGTCATGTGAGGTCCCACATGACAAGATGTCTTATTCCCATGAGGACAATAAATATTTGGGGTGATGCTTGTACCAAGTCCTTGAGGTCAGAAGTAAGCTTACAGGTTAGGTCTACTAAGTATCAGATAAGCTATAGAGGTATTGGTATGCTTATGTGCTTGTTGTGAAGATTATACTTGATTATGGTATGGTACATGCTTAAGGTATCTTTGGTTTGCACATGATTGTGGTACATATTGGCTACATGGTAGATTGAGGTATATTCTTGTATCTGGTTATGACATGACTGTTACGGTTCATATTTGAGATGTGGATGTATGGTTGAGGTAAACACTTGATGTATGGTAGCATATGCATGAGGCACATGCTTTGGTTATTTGAGGAACTTCATTAATGATATGGTACAAGTATATAAATGGTTGATTCTATGGTACATGGTACTGGACCTATATGTGATTGATGTTCTAGTACATGGTACATGATTGGATACTCATCATTGATGTTTTGGTATCTACATTTGGTATATCTTATGTTACATGATTGATGCATTTTATCCTACATTTGTTGGTATACATTTGATGCATTGTATGGCACAAGTTTTGGTATAGCAGGTTGATGGTACAGTGACAGTTACAGAGGTTGTTGTAGAGATAGTGACACTGACAGTGGAAGTGACAGAGGTTGTGATAGAGACAATGATAATGACAGTGATAATGAAAGTGGGAGTGACAATGCTAGTGACAATTTGTCTACATTTATATTTCAGGGTGGCGGTACAGGGAAAGGAAAGTGGGTTGTAGCCTCCTTCTGATTGGTGTCAAAGAACAAAGGGAGTTGGAGCTTCCTTTAGGTTGGAGCCTGAGAATCAGGGGGTTGTAGCTTCCTTCTGGTTGGAGCCATAGAATTCAGGGAGTTGTAGCTTCCTTCAGGTTGGATTCCATAAATAGGGGGTCATAGCCTCCTTCCAATTATAGCTGGAGAATTGGGAAGTTGGTGCTTCCAATGGATGTAATATTTGACATATAAGAAAACATTTCATGGTTTTGTCTCATTTTGGTTTCCATGTAAATTATGGTGTAATGTGTATTTTGATGTGCTTTTGTTGATGTGATGTTGCTCATGTTTATATTCTTATGATATACTAATGATACATTGATGATATACTGCTGATAAAGTTGAGATTTATATTTGTGGTTAAAAGTGGTAAAAGTGCTCATTTCGATTCACACCTCCCCCTCTCATTATTCCAACAATTTCTATCATAGAAGGTCATTCAAGAAAAAATATAACCACTAGAAGGACATCATGGAATACACTAATATTGGAGTACCATAGTTTGATGGCTAGAACTATGCCTTCTAGAGAAGAAGTCTGAAAACACATGTAAAAGAACGAGGATTTGATGTCTGGCAAGTAGTAATAGATGGATACAATGCACCGTCCACTCCACCAATAGACATGGATGGAAATAAACTTGAAGAAAACAACTCAAGAGCCAAAAATGATATTTTGAATGGTCTAATTGAATCAATACATCTCAAGGTCATGCACTGTGAATATGGAAAGGAATTTTGGGAAAAACTTCAAAATATCTATGAAGGTGATGCCAAAGTCAAGGGAGATAAACTTCAAACCTTTAGAGCGAATTTAGAACAATTTAAGATGAAGGAGGATGAAGACATTTTCTCCTACTTTCTACGAGTTGATGCAACAATCAATTCTATTAAAGGTTTGGGAGAAGAAATGAAAGAACCAATCATTGTTCAAAAGGTACTAAGGTCTCTACCTATGAGATATGACCCAAAGATTTTATCCCTGGAAGAAAGAACGGACCTAGCTACATTGAGCATGGAAACACTACATGGGATACTCACAGCTTAAGGAATGAGGATAGAGAAAGATAATATAGTTACAAAGGAAGAAGAATTCAAGGCATCCAAGAAGTCAAAGAAGAAAAACAAGAAAAAATCAAAATTAGATTGTAGTTGTAGTGGCGATTCAGAGGAAGATGAAGAAATGGAAAACTTTGTAAAATTTTTGAAAAGAGGAACCAACAAATACAAAGGTATGCTTCCATTGAAATGGTTTAATTGTGGTAGTATTGGTCATTTTTCTTCTAAATTTCCTTATGCTAAGAATAAAAATATCGATGAATAAGATGATCCTAAGAAGAAAAAGAGAAGTCAAAAGGGAGATCAGAAAAGAAACAAAAATAAATTTTTCAAGAAAATTTCCTACTCAAAGGAAGATAGTTCATCAACAAACAAGGATGATGATAGTGATAATGATTTAGAAAGAGTACTCTTCATGGCAGTAGATAATGATGATGAATAAAATTTCAAAGAAGAAGGTGAAGTCAATCTCAAAGAAAAATTAATCAGTTCCTTGGAAGAATTGGGGAAAGAAAAAAATAAAATCAAGTCACTCAAAGAAGAATAAAGAAGAAAGAAGGATATCAAAATTCGAACTCTAATTGAACAAATAATCACAAAGTTAAAAACCCAAGTAGAATAAGACAAAAGAATTGAAGAAACACTCATAAATCAGTTAGAATAAAAGGACAAGATGATTGAGATCTTGGAAACAGAAGTAGTCAGTTTAAGAAAGGATCCTCAGAAGAAATATATGCAACAGAATAGAACCAAAATATTGGATGAGATCATCAATATTCAAATACCATACTATGATAGGTCCAGGCTACGATACAACTAGATGCATAGTGAGAAAAGTTTGATCTCCAAGACGACAAAACAAGAAGCAGAACAAAGAAGCTATGCATAAATCGTCAGAGGTATTTAAGAAGAAAATCACAAAGGAACTAGACTACCTAGAATATTGAAAACAAAAAATCAAAAATCAACAAAAACTCAAGAAGAAGAAGGTTTCATAAGAGAAACACCATTCAGAATATCCCCTACATCTAGGTATCAAACTATTTTTCTTGGATTATGTTATTCGTGTAACAATTTTAGACAAAAAGATATAAATTGTAGATCTTATTCCAAGAACATAAGCAACTATGAAGACTACTCAAATAAAAGTTATGCAAGAAGAACTTATGAAACATAGAACAAAAACTACAACAGATTTGGATCATTGAGTAATGAAGTAGAATGTTACAAATGCAACAATTTTGGACACATGGCCAAAGATTGTAGATTGATTTTTCCTCCAAGACAATTTGTTCCTCCAAGAGAATCAAAACAAAATATAAACAATCATAAACAGGAACCACAAATAATATGGATTAAAAAGTAGGAACAATTCAACACCGAAGAATTCTCTCTTTCTCTACAATATTAACACAAGAAGAGTGTGTGGTATGTTTATAGTGGTTGTTCAAAGCATATGAGAGGTGATAAGAACAAGTTCCTTACCCTGAAAAAGGAATGAGATGGATCAGTTTCATTCGGAAATGATAACTCAATGAAAATTATAGGAAGAGGGACACTGAAGCTTGGAAGAAATTATACCAAGGAAGAAAATGTTCTACTAGTTGAATATATGAAGCACAATCTACTCAGTGTAATTCGAATGTGTGATCAAGGACACAAAATTTTATTCGACTTAGAAAAATGTGAGATAAGAAAAGAAGGATTAGGTAGGTTGGTGGCTACAACTATAAGAACCCCAAACAACATATGTGTCCTAAATGAAATTGGAAAAGAAAGATATTTCTTAGGAAAATAAACATATATGTCCATCATATATTTTGAAGAAACATTTTCCCAAGTTTCTAGGATGGAAGCAATCAGATCGGTCTTATCCTATGCATCTTCCAAAAGAGTTAAAGTGTATCAAGTGTATGTTGAATCAACCTTTATTAATGGATAATTAGAAGAAGAAGTCCACATCAAACAACCAAAAGAATTTCTACTATCAGAGAAGGAAGATTGTGTGCAGGATGAAGAAAGAATTGTATGGAATTAAGCAGGCCCCTAGAGCATGGTATTCAAGATTGGACAAGTATATTCAACAACAAGGATTCAAGAAGGGAAATGCAAAAAACAATCTCTACATAAAAGTGGATCAAGATAGTATATTGATAATTGAAGTTTATGTAGAAGACATTATCTTTGGAAGCGATGATGACAAGATGAGTCAAAATTTTTCTAAGACATACATAATGAGTTCGAAATGTCTCTTCTTGGTGAGTTAACTTTATTTTTAGGATTACAGATATGTCAAGATGATAAAGCTATCTTCATCTCTTAGACCAAGTACATTGGAGAAAGCTAAAGAAGTTCAAAATGGAAGATTGCAAACATGTGAGTACTCCTATGAAGACTAGTAGGAATTTAAGAAAGGATGATGATTATAAGGATGCATATCAGATACTCTATAGATTGTTGATTGGTATCTTATTCTATGTTACATCTTCTAGACCAGATGTGATGCAGTAAGTTGGACAGGTTGCAAGGTTTCAAGAAACACCAAAGGAAACACATGTTATGGTAGTAAAGAGGATATTCATATATCTCAAATGAACATAAGAGTTTGGATTATGGTATCCAAAAGGGAATGATATATCTTTGGTAAATTACACAGATGCATATTGGCAAAGTTGTATTGATGATAGAAAAAATACAAGTGGAGAAGATTTCTACTTAGATGATTGTCTGGTATCATGGTTGAGCAAGAAACAATCATTAATATATTTTTCCACAATAGAAGAAAACTATATTGCAGCGACAACATGTTGCACTCAAGTTCTATGGACGAAGAAAACATTGCAGGATATACACGTGAGTTATGATGAGCCCATTTCAATATTATGTGATAACACTAGTGCTATCAGTATCTCTAAGAATATAGTGATGCATTCCAAGAAGAAACACATTACGATCAAGTATCACTTTATACGGGAACAAGCTACAAAGAAGAACATCAAGATAGAGTACATTGGGACAAAATATAAGATTGCAAATATCTTCACCAAACCTCTTTCGAGGGAGACTTTTAAGTATCTTCGATAGAAAAATGGAGATGCTTCTACCCCATAATGATCCACATGACATATGACACAGTCAAATAGGGGAATATAAGTAAAAGACATGAATAATATTATTAAAGAATCTTTTGAATGCTTTTCGTATGCATCATAGATTTACATAAGGAAGCACCATGAAGATAAAATGGATGAAGAAAGGGGGATAAACCCCAAGGAGATTTACACTTTTCCATTGATGCCAAAGGTGGATATAGAGAACATATGCATGGAAATAGAAAGAAAGAGAAAATGCATGGAGACAGGGGGAGCAATGGTCATAGGGGGAGCACTAATCACAGGGGGAGTATGAGAAGGAGCATTAATGTTACCATGCCATCATTTTTTCCATCAATGCCAAAGGGGGAGATTGTTGAAAGATTGGTTTTCATTGATGTCAAACCTTGAATAAGTCTGGTAGCCCCAAAGGTATGGTTATGGAACCCAAAGTTGATAAAGGAAAAAGTTCATGAAGGATGGCATAAATTCAGGTAACTCACTCATGAAAGGATATTCCTTGTCATGTTTGTTTTTGGTGATAGGTGGTATGCCACGTGGTTCCTCATGGTTGAGGAGTTATGGCCTTGTAAAGTTAGAAGCCCCGAAGAATGGTCAAGAATCACCTAGTTGGTTAGAAGTATTTAATGAAAGGGTAAAGTGGTTGTAACAATAAATTCTAGAAGCCCCTAATATTAAGGAGAGAGGTTACTTTTAAAAAGTATAAATATAGATCAAGGATTCTCTCATATGCACATTCACTCACTCATTCTATTGAATATCTTCTAGTGAACTAGTGATCTATTTGGTAGGTTAGTGACAATGAAATATGAGGTAGATTCAAGTGAGGAGTGCAGGATTTTCAGGTTTGTAGTGAAGAGGGAAAATATCTGAGGAAACCCTAGTTTACTTGACCCCCACGGGTCAGACTACTAGTGTCATGTGATTCATCCCTAAGGGTTTCTTAGGGATCATCATGCGAGGCCCCGCGTGACATGAAGTCTTAGTACCGTGAGGAAAATAAATATTTGGGGGTGATGCTTGTACCAGTTCCTTGAGGTCAGAAATAATCTTAGAGGTTAGGTCTACTAAGTATCAAGTTAGCTATAGAGGTATTGGTATTATTATGTTCTTGTTGTGAATATTATACTTGGTTATGGTATGGTACATGCTTAACGTATATTTCATTTGGCACATGAATGAGGTGCATATTGGCTACATGGTAGATTGAGGTATATTCTTGTATCTATTTATGACATGACTGTTATGGTTCATCTTTGAGATGTGGATGTATGGTTGAGGCATACACTTGATGTATGGTGGAATATGCATGAGGCATATGCTTTGGTTCTCTAAGGCACTTCATTGATTATATGGTATATGGTATTGGTCTTATATGTGATTGATGTTCTAATACATGGTACATGATTGGCTACTCATAATTGATGTTTTGGTATCTTCATTTGACATATCTTATGGTACATTATTGATGCATGTTTTACTACATTTGTCGGTAAACATTTTATGCATGGCATGGAACATGTTTTGGTATATAAGGTTTATGGTACAATGAAAATTACATAGGTTGTGATAGAGACAGTGACAGTGATAGTGGCAATGAAAGAGGTTGTGATAGCGACACTAAAACTGCTAGTAACAGTTGGTCTACATTTATATTTCAGGGCAACATGATGGGGAAAGGAAAGGGAGTTGTAGGCTCCTTCCAGTTGGTGTCAGAGAACACAGGGCATTGGAACTTCCTTTAGGTTGGAGCCTAAGAATCAGGGGTTTGTAGCCTCCTTCTGGTTGGAGCTAGAGAATTCAGGGAGTTGTAGCTTCCTCCAGGTTCGAGCCTGTAAATAGGGGTCATAGCCTCCTTCCTATTGTAGCTATAGAATTGGGAAGTTGGTGCTTACAATGAATTTAATATTGGATATATAGGAAATCATTTTGTGGTTTTCTCCCATTTGGGTTTCCACATAAATGTTGGTGTACTTTGTATCTTGATGTGATGTTGCTTATGTTTATTCTCTTATGATATACTAATGATACATTGATGATATATTGTTGATAAATTTGACATTTATATTTGTGGTTAAAAGTGGTAAAATTCTATCATAATGATTCAACCCCCCCCCCCCCAAGACTCTTAGTATTCCAACACTTAATCCCCTTAATGAGTGATTCATGAAGGGATTTCATCTTGATGAACTCGTCGTTTTTCTATGTATTATAATTTCATAGATCCTCATTATCCTTTTGCAATTTGGAGACATTTTCTTTTGATTCCTTTAGTTACACTTGAATTTTATGTACCTCCTTCAATTTTTTGTCATTGATCCATTTATTTGAGAAGATTTTTTCAAAATTTTCCGATGAGAGGGAGAATCTAGTGCCTTCATCAAGAATTTTTCGCAACTTAATAAATTATCCACTCAAGAACAATCCTACCATCAAAGGTATCAAATTATATTTGTTTATCATCCTCAACCATTCCATATGAATAGTTTCATCTTTATCTTCATATCCATAAAAATTTAGTATTGCCATTGATTATTAATTGAGGTCTAACCCCAACCCTTAACTTACAACCTCAATATATTAAGGATAATGATCTCAAATAGATATAATCCTTGTTCCAATAAAATATAATATTATTTCTCTTTCATATGTATTTTGAATCAGCTCAATCATACATTCCAATCAAAATTTATGATAGTTTTAAGTGAACATACATTTGACACCCTAATTTGGAGTCTGTCCTCCTTAGCGAACTTCCTTTTGATGTATTTATTAAATTTCACCCTCTATGAGTCTGGAATTTTGACCTATAGTAATATGAAATTTCTTCTTTGTAGTGCCATACATCTCGCATAATTTGGATCCTCTATGAATAATATATTATTGTTTTTCTCGTAACACCTATTTGATACTAGTGGTAGGACTAGTCAAAAACCCTATCTTCCATAGGGTGTATCTACGAAAGTATAATGAACTAGAATATAAAATTTATACCACATGTACCCTAATATTTATTCTAAACAACCTATGAGTTTCTCTTTCTAAAGTGTCCCCTAAAAAAGGTTATAGTGAAAATGCCAACAAGACTTGCTTGAGGAAGTAAAACCCTAGGTGTTATGAGGAAAATCACTCTCTGGCATGGGGTAAACCACAATAGACAGAATGCCTGAAGAAATCAAATCTAATCCCAAGTATGCTATATGAATGAAATGATAACAAGACAAGATAAAGATCCTACCTCGTCCAGACAATCGATGAAGACCATCCTTGATCACACAACTCAAAGCTTTATACCTACAACTTGTCCTCAACAACCAAGATACACAAGCATATGATGATAATATATAATGTTATCATATAAAATAAGATAATACATTAACATTCATGATAAATAAGCCTATGGAATAAAAATTCAAATATTTTCATGATATCAATTAGATGAGAAAATAGTATTTCTATTAAAATAATCAACAAAAGTATACAAGTGATAAACTTATGTGTCAGAACATCTTGGAACTGAGAAACTAAGTCCTTTCTAGTTGGGCCTCCACCACTTCAATCCTCCACCAAATCCAAGCTCATATATGGGAGAAAATTAGGTTCTCCATCAAAGAGGGAAGAGCTTGGGGACTGAATAATGTGTTCATACTTTTAAGGATAAAGGGATGTAGACTCAATGTGAAGTGAAATTTCTCCAGAGTATCTTTTCTCTCAAAAGGTGAATTCTCTCCTCCTCTGTGGCTTGGATATGGCTCAATTTATAGCCTTCAAATGGAACTAAATGGTTGAGTCAGAATGTTTCCAGTATATGGAAGGTCAAGGATCATGGATCTCATGACGTGACATGGAAACCTAACACAATTTTTAATTTTGAGCACCAAACTCGATGTATGTAGGATGTAGTGGTGAAACATGCATATATGCATGCTTTCTAACTGGTAGGGCACGTATATGTGGAAAAATATGATTTTTTGGCTCTATAAAGTACAAAAGGGTCCTTAAAGTCTGTTGATCTAGATTTAGGAGCGAAACAAACTGATTAATATACTAAATGCAATAAACATAGAGATATGAAGAACAATAAAGATATCTAGTGAACAATATCTTCTATTGAATAAATGAAATAGGATGAAACTATAAAACTGTAGAACTAAAACACTTGCTCGAATGGTGGTAACTATCTCTAAGAAGAGATGTGGTTGCTACGTGCATTTGTATGAGGATAATGATTACAATGAGACTCTAGAGGAATTTTTAATATTACTCATGAATTCCAAAACCCTAGACATCCAAAAACCTAACCCTGGGAGATGAAACACCAAAATTTATGTGGGCCTCTATGGGTAATTTGGTAGCTCAACTTTCCAGGGTCATAACTTTTGCATATGACCTCCATTTTAGGTGTGTGATAGCCCATTGGAAACGAATTCTAAGGAACTACACATTACGTAGTCAAACTCTAACTCCATCTACAATTTGATTATGGCGAGCCAAAAAAACACTGTTTAGGGCCCAAAAATGGCGCTAGAAGTACAACGAGATGTGTTGACATGAAAACATACAAAATAATCCACTTGTATTAGGCGGGAGGCCACCAGTATCCATCTGGAATATGTGTAAGGATTTAGACAACCTCGGAAGTGTAGAACCCACAATTAAAAAGAAGTACAAAAGAACGTGTTGAACTAAAAACTATCAAGAGGATCCAGTTGGAATAGGTGGGTGGCCACCAATATCAACCTAGATCAGTCCTCCCCCCTTAGGAAGCAATGGTCTCTATTGTGTTGATTTCCCCAATCAAGTGAGGAAACTTCTTCTGAATTTGGCCCCAGGTGAGCCACTTCCCTTGGTGTAGGATTTGTCCTTCCTTGACAACCCAATAAAGATGGATTCTCTGTTGACGAGTTCCCTTGACCTATGTGCCCACTATCTAATCACTGGATTCTTGTTCCATGCAGTCAGGATTGAGCTATGTTGGTGTCAATTGTTCTGCAATCTCTGAGGTATCCAATAATGGCGGAAAATATGGCAAAAGGAGGTCCACATTGAACACTGGGTGCAAGGTAAGGAAGGGTGGAGTGTTGAGCTCAAAATCATTGCTACCCATAGCCTTAGTGATGGTGTAAATCCCACAACGAAGTGGGTGGAGCTTCCGATGGGGCCCTATAAGACACTCCTTCTACAAATGTAACTAGACCTTGTCTCCAACCTGAAATTGGTGTGGTACCATGTGTTTATCATGGTGCATCTTGTACTTAGCATTGGCTTTCTGCAAAATCTCATGGACCAGTTGGCGAATGTGTTGAATCCTCTCAATGAATATGGTGGCTTTGTCAGTCTAATATTGAACATGGGAATAATATGTCTGTGTGGTTGCAAGAGGTAGTGCAACATCAATGGGACCCAAGGGTTGGAATCCCAGTCCCACCTAAAATGGGCTATGGCCGATGGATCTATGGAGAGCTCTGTTGTAACTGTGATAAACATAGGGGAGACTATCATCCCATGTACGTAGATTATTAGAGTTGTACATGTGCAGGATGTGTAAAATTATCTGATTGATGACCTTTGCTTGCTCGTTTGTTTGGGGGTGGAAAGCAATGGATTTAGTGAGCTTGGTGTCCAATAGTGACCAGAGACTCGACCATAATGTGCTAAGGGACCTGTTGTCCCTATTGGAGATGATGGTCTATGGTATCCCAAAGTGGACCCACACTCGTTCAAAGAAGAGCTTGGAAGTATCTGCCACTATGATGTTCTTCTTGTAGGTTGTGAGGATGGCCATCTTCAAAAACCAATCAATGACCACAAATACACAAACATTTCCTTTCTTGGTGGACGAAAGGCCATACATGTAATCCATCGAGATGTATTCCCAAGGCTTCTCTGGGTTAGAAAGAGGGGTGTATAAGACTTTCTTCTTGATGTCTAGCTTGGCAATGGCACATGTAGTGCAAGATCTAATATACTTGTTGACATCCTATCAAATTTTTGGCCAATAAAAATGTTTCTAGAGAATGACCACAGTTTTCTACTTGCCAAAATGTCCTACCATCCAACTGTAGTGGGATTCCCAAATCATCTTTGCATGCTTGCTAGAAGGAACATAGAGATGGCCCAGATGGAATAACAACCTATCTTGAATGTGAAAATTAGTGATAGTCACGCCTATACCAAATACCTGATAGGTGGTGGAAAAGTCCAGATATTGTTGATAAAGTTGGGGCCACTTAGATGCCTCATGTACACAGGAATCGAGCATAGTGGTGAGTGCATCCATGGGAGGTTGACTAAGGAAATCAGTGACACAAATTTTCCTTAGTGTCTTGTACTTGATGTTGAGATGGAATTTCTATAGGTAGGTGGACCACTTCTGATGGCAGTCGTTCTACAACTTCCCCTATCTCTGTATGAACTATAGAGGCTTGTGATCAGTGTGGATGATCTTGCCCTTTCCTAGAATGTAATGTTTTCATTGAAAACATGCTTGTACAATGGAATACATTTCCTTGTCATAGGTGGGGTATTTCCAGAAATTACCTAAGAATGTATCACTATGGTATGCCACCGAATGACCATGCTGAGTGAGAACCACACCAACAACATAGTCAGATGCAATAGTCCCAATCTCGAACGATTGTTGCAGATCAGACAAGGAGAGTACTAGAGTTGAGCACAAGAAATACATTAGATCCTCAAATGCCCGTTGTTGTTCCTTCCCCCACATGAACTTTTCCCTGTCACCTCCCTTGGTCATGTTGTTGAGGGCCCATGCAATATGAGAGAATCCCATCATGAGCTGTCTGTAGAAATTGGCCAGTCCTAAGAAGCTTCGAATCTCGGTTAGTGTGGTCGAGGCTAGCTAGTCACGGATGACTTGGACCTTAGTGGGATAAACATGTACCCCACTCTCATCAACAAGGTAGCCCAATTATTGGACCTTGTTCATTCCAAAGGAACATTTTTTGAAGTTGGCATATAGCTTGTGTTGTCGCAGAGTTATTAAAACCTGTTGAATATGCCACATGTGCTCCTCCCAAGTTCTATTGAATATGAGAATGTCATCCAAATATACCACCACAAAATATTTGGTGAAGGGTCTCAATAAATCATCGATCAACCTCATGAAAGTGGTTGGTGCATTTTTTATGCCAAAAGGTCATGAACGACCATTCGAAGAGACCTTATTTATATTTGAAAGATGTCTTCAATACATCAATTGGTTCGATGGAAAACTGGTGGTAGGAAGACTTTAGGTCAATCTTGCTGAAAAAATTTCCCCCCTTGAGTTGGTTAAGAAGGTCATCAATCCTAGGAATTTGGTATCGGTTTCTGAATGTGATTTTTTTTAATGATCCATAATCAATGCAGAGTTTCCAGGTCTCGTCCTTCTTCTACACCAGTACAATCGAGCTTTTGCAAGGGGAGGATTTGGGTCTGATGTGCTCCTTTTGAAAGATTTCTTAGATTTGACACTTCATTTCGTCATTTTCCATCAACAAATGATGATATACTATTCCATTAGGAAGAGGTGCATATGGGTTTAGATCAACTAGATGCTTCACTTTTCGGTGCGTCGGTACCCCGATGGGTGAGGAGAAGATGTCTTTGTACTCTTCCATGAATCTGTCTACTTGCTTCTGCTACAAAGAGAGGCTCTCTGTAGAGGCCATGGATGTGGCAGAGACCTTTTTCTTACTATGATCAGGGATAAAAAAGAAGATGATTTTTTCGGTCTGTGAAATGAACTTACTTCATTTCTTATCAAAGATTAAATATATAGCGGTAGACGATGCTACCTATAGTATCCTATACAATTGTCTACCCAAAGTAATAATAACACTGTAAGGTCTAAACTCATACATAACATGAAGTTTCCACTAATATGGTTGTCCTAAAAGAACATCAAAAACTTCAAGAGGAGAAATATCACACAATACCTCATCTTTGAAAGGATTGATGTCTTAGGGCAGACAACACTGTTGGCTGACACAAAGATCTCTTCCTTGTCAAAGCCAACTGATGGTGCAGGGTTGCAGGTGCAGTGTCGTCAATAGGTCCAACTACTTGATAAACTCTGTTGAGATCAGGTTATTCTTACTTCCTCTATCAATAATGAAATGAAGTGGATCCCCCTTTACCCACATTTGTGAGTGAAAGAGGCATTCCCCTTCCTCTAGTTCTTCTACTTCACTTCGTTGGACTTTAGTGGTAGCAATAGTGGAACTAGGTTCAACATCGATACTCTACTTCCCTCCTTGATATGAATTGGAATTAAAATTATCCTATGACTCGAAATACTTCATCTCGGCCACAAGTGACTTCTTGGAGTGACATTATTCAGTTTTGTGCTAAGGGATTTTATGGTATTCACACCATTTTCCTGTGTCCTTCTTCATCTTCTCATTACCCTTCTTGTGTTGAGGCTTTGACTGGTTGTCTTGAGAGTGGCCATATTTTATATATCCCTTGTTGTGTGGGTTGGGGCCACCTTTTATCTACTTCAAATGTGATAATTTTGCAGATCCAAACTCTCACCTCTTCTTCTTAAATTTCTTCTCCATCTTGACAACATATCTATAAGTCGTACCTAATGAGGCGATGTTGAGAAACTCCATTTCTTTTTTAATGTATCTATGAAAAAAAACATGGTATTTGAGCACCAGATGTCACTCAAAGTATTTTATACCCAGTTTGGTGCAGAGGGTATGGAAAATATTGGTGAAATATAATACTGTCTAGTCCCTTTCTTGATGTAAGGTGGTCCATCTAGTGTACTAGTCCTCTTAGCTTCCAACAAGGTAGTAATTTTATTTAATGGAATCTCAAAAGGAATCCCATGTAGGGGAAACCAAAAATATTATAGATTCCTCTATGGCCCTTTTCTCCGAGTAAGTGTCCCACCAATCCTTAACATGGGGGACAACCTTGAGGAGTGAAAAAGTAATTTTTTCCCTATCAAAAAAATTGTGGACCTAAAATTACCCTTTGAGTAGATTCAACCAATCTACAACATCCACATATATCATTCCTTCAAATAATGAAATATCAAAATTTAAATTTACCTTGAAGGGGGTTGCATGGCTTCTTGATGAAGATGCTTCTCCTATCGGCAACCACCGAAGGATCTACGCAAAGTTTTCCGTCATTGTGTTCCTTTTTCATGCAAGGGATTCCTCGAGGAATATTTTAAAAGGATCTCTTGCTCCATCATATTTATTTTCATATCCCATCAGTTTTTCTCAGGCTCAACGTGACTAATCTTGCAATGACTCATTTGGTTTGAGTCGCAACTTCTTGTACCTAGATCTTGTCAGGGACATGCACAAAGAAAAATAAATGAAGAGCAGGCTTCTCTGATACCACTGATCTAAATTTAGGAGTAGAAAAAACTAATTAATATAATAAATACATTAAAAATAGAGATATGAATAACAAAACAAATATCTAGTGAGAAATACCTTCTATTGAAGAAATGAAATACATTGAAACGATAAAACTATAGAACTGAAACACTTGCTTGAATGGTGGTAGCTATCTTTGAGAAGAGATGTGGCTACTGTGCACGTCTGTCTAAGAAGAATGATTACAATGAGGCTCCAGAGGCCTTTTTAACATTACTCATGAATTCCAAAAACCTCAACATCCAAAAACCTAACCCTAAGAGATGAAATGCCAAAACTTATGTGGGCCCCTATGGGTAAGTTGGTACCTCAACTTACCAGGGTTGTAACTTTTGCATACGACCTTCATTTTAGGTGCATGATAGCCTGTTGGAAAGGTATTTTAGAGAACTACAGATTACATCGTCAAGACTTGACTCCATTTACAATTTGACTGTGGTGAGACAAAAAACATCGTTTAGGGCCCCAAAACATCCCTAGAAGTACAACAAGATGTGCTGACATTAAAACATACAAGATAAGCCAGTTAGATTAGGTGGATGACCATCAGTATCCACCTAGAATATGTGTAGGGATTCTGAAAGCCCCGAAAGTGTAGAACCCAAAATTACAAAGAAATATTGAAGAACTTTCTAAACTAAAAATTGTTAAGAGGAGCTAGTTGGAATAGGTGGGTGGCCACCAATATCCACCTGGATCATATGCATAGGAAAATGGAAAGGCCATCTAAGAAAGTTTCATGGGGTGAGTAAAAATTAGCTATAACATATGCCCCCTAATGTGTGAGGAAATAGGAGTATATGTGATGGTTGAAATATATTATAATTCCAAAAAGTGGAGTGATGGAGACTCAGTTGGAAGTACTAGCTTCTCATGAGAATATTACAATCCATAATGACTTTGTACACGTGGTTGCTAATTTGAATTAAAATTCATATCCATTTGGAAATATACCAAATGATTTTTCATGGCCATGAATAGGAAATACAAATTAGGAACATGCCATAGGTTTTCATAGTCACGAACAATGCCCAGTGGAAACTAGTCTCAAAATAAATCTAAAGATATATGTATACAATGGAGTACAATCTGATCTCCCATGATCATTGAATTCATATAGGTACTGGTCTAGTGAACGATAAAAACATATCAGGAAAGCTACTACTATAAATAGATTTCTTCATGTCTTCTACACAATCCACCAAAGGTGCAAGTCTACATCATGTGAATACATGATTTGAGTTCGAAGATAATGAGACTTCATTTTATTAATGTTCATTAATTCATACCGTTAACAAATGTGAGACAACCTATCGCTAATGAAAGTAGGTATCAAGGCACCTAGTACATTATTACAAGTGTGAATAAAGGTGTTTAGGTCAAACACTTGAAGAATCCATCGATCAAGAGACATTGATGTATTCCCAACTTTCGATGGTGGGAGAACCTACCACTAATGACTGCAAGCCTCTAGGTACTCATAGGACTCTAGGACTCATTTTTAGAATAAATGAGATGAAGTTGATGGAAGGAGACCCGTTGAAAGTAGAGAATTAAGGCATCTCTCATCATTCAACACGAGGTACAAAGAAATAGCTTGATGATTTAGAGGAACTCAGACAAAGAGGATGTTAACAAACCAATGACCATGTTCATATTTCACATGAACCAAATGCAAGTAGTGCATGAAAAATACCCTCTGAATAGAAACCAATAACTAAGACTGCCGACAAAGGTGAGGAAACCACCAATAAGGCTAATGTCATCCAAGACACTGAATGAATCCCAATGTGTGAATAGATTTCTTTCCATCGAACACAAGGGAAACCCCCCAGTCAATGACCAATGAGGAGATGTCGATTGTTGGGTTCAATTTTACCTACCCATAATGAAATTAGGACTATGGTACAATATAGGAATAAAACTTCATGTGACCCTAAGACAAACAGAGGGTATTGCCAACATGTAAAGTCAAGAGTTTTGAGGAATGCCTGAAACAAGATTATAAACTTCTTTTTAACAAGAGCATGAGACACATGGAGGAATCAAGCAGGATAGACTTGATGATGAAACTTCGTGATGCAGGAGGCATTGGTGAACTCTCCATAGAGACTAGAAGAGTAACTGATTTGAGTAAACTCTAAGTAACAAGCTCATCTTCCTAAGGTCATGCTAAGCCCAAACTATGGATGATAATGGACTCAATAGTTTGTTCTCTGTTCAAAGGAAACATAATCGATGCCAATATAAGATAATATTCTTTTCCCACCTGTCTTTTTTTGTTTTTTCATAGGAAAACGAATGATATGATAAAAGATAGGAAATGAGCATCATAAGTAAGCAACTAGCTCCAAATAGTGGAACATAACTATGCTCAATGTAAGGAAGTGCATGCCAAGCATGGACACTCATGGGAATGTTTCCTCTTAGGGTAGAGGGTTTCAAGCTGCAAAGGATATAAACAAGGCTCTGCTTGGCTAGTGATGCAAATTGTTGAGGTAATAGGATTATAACAAGAAAGAGGTAACCAAAAATAGGCTCGATACTGCAAGCAAAATAATGGAATTCAATTACAACTTAACTCCAAAGAATTTCCTTTTTTTTTAAATTTAGTCCCCTAGGCCTGAAAAAAGTATAAAACAATACCCAGGATAACTCTTCTAGACAATGTCAACTAGAGTGTTCATTTTTCAAAATTAGTCTACTTGGTCCAAAAAATGGTTAAACTTACACCAAATAGATGTCCTTTCAAATACATTTAACTATTGTGAAAGAGACAAGTTCACTAGGAAATATTTTCATTTTAAAGGAGTCTTGAAAATTGCTTAACTAAGACTCAAGGATGTTGTTCTAAGCAACATATCATGGGGGAGGCCAAGGATCCCATGCAGGACTCCTGTTAGAATATGAAAACACATTGGTAGTTGACATAATCTTGGGAGAACCCAAAATTTTCCAAGCCTAGGAAGATAAAATACTTGCAAAGGATACTTTATCTACAATATATTGAAGAATTCCCCTTATCTAGAAGGGTGTAGAAGAAGGAAGGTGAAGCTCTACAAGATCATTCCAATCAAAGGAAAACACCCTAGGGATTGGAGGGAGTGTATTCGAAGAGATTTGAATGCCCCTTTGTTCAGAAGGAACAAGACTATAAATGCTAAGGACATGGTCGAAATACGTATCACTCTACAAAACAAGAGTGGGATTGAACGAAGATTGCATTGAAAATGTCACTTCCTTAGACTTTTCCCTCTCAAAGAGAAGATTGGGATCAACTAAATATTGCATTTCCATGACCAGTTCTTCAATCGTTGGCTGAAAAGGATGTGAGACAACATGGTCAAGAGATGGATCACTCCTTAAAACATGAGTGATGTTGGTCGAAGATTCCATCAACACGACTGCTAGTTGAATAGGATGTGGAACAACAAGGTTAAGAGACACATCACCCCTCAAATGAAGAGTGTTTTCGAATAAATATTGCATCGGAACGATCGATGTATCAATCTAAGAAGGATTAGAATGTTGGGAAACCAAAGATGAATCATAAATTGAAGGGCTATTAGACAAGGATTGTGTTTCTTATACCATGGTAGTAGCAGGGTACAAGCGAGTTAGGTGACCTCCTTTGCAAATCCTACAAAGGAACTTGGGATTATGTCCTATATGTCGAGGCTTCTCAATTGTATGAATACCTCTAGCATGACTTGTATTGATCAGTGACATGTTCCCAGCCTGACTTGCAGAGGCTAGTATCTTGTCTTCAACATGACTTGCAGAGGTTGTTGATGAATCCCCGACATGACTAGAAGAGGTTGCTAATGTTTGTGTAGTGTGACTAGAAGTGACTAGATTTGTGATTCCATCATGCCGTGCAACGACTAGTTCCTAGTCTTCAACATGAATTGCAGAGGCTGTTGACCTATATCTCCAACATGACTACTAGAGGTTGGTGATATAATGAAAATATGACTTGCAATGATTGGACTCGTGTTTCCATCATGACTTGTAGTGGCTGGTTGCGACATCCGAGACCAAGGTTCTAGGAAAGTGTGATTTTGAGAGATTGTGAGCTAGGAAGGGTTTTGGTATACACCATGGACCTTCCCAATAGGATGGTATCCTCATCCAAATTGATTCATAAAGGGTTGTAAGGGAATCATCACCGAGGGAGTCGCTTTTGAAGAGGAAGCGACATTTCAAGGGTTACTCAAGTGAGGATATATGTTTCCCCAAAATGAAGGAACTTTGTGAAAGGGGTTGTTGATACTATAAAATTGACTCCCCCTAGATGAAACAATGGAGGACAGAAGGAGGTCTTCCATGAGAAAAGAATTCATGGGAATCGACATAGTGGAAGAAGGATTTTTGGACGAGATGTAATAAGTAGAAGAACCACCCATTTGAGCACTTGATCATGGAAAGTGAAGCTAGTATTGGGTCCAGAGGAAGGAGTATAACAACCTCCTATCGTAAGAGTTGGTTGAGGGATATGACTCCCACCAAACGAAAAGGGAGAATAAGGAGGCATTATCCCCCCAAACCCAAAACTAGGATTCACATAAGATGATGAGATAAAGGATGGAATGTTTGAAGTCATGTCTCACATACCAAAAGAGAAATCATTAGAGGCCCAAGGCATTGGCCAAGAATCATGATTTAGCATACCACTTGTAAATACAAAAGGATTTGTCCCCATGGAATGAGCATAGACCGTGGGATGGGTAGCACTAACTGAGGGAGTCATAGGGGATCCACTGACCATAGAAATGAAAAATCACGATGCAATACAAAATCCTAAGGCCAACTAATAATCAGAGACAAAAACAAAGTAAATCTAAAAGGCCAATGTACACAAACATGATATAGTGGCTGAAAATGGGCCTCCTTCACTAGAGTAGGTGTGTTTCTCCCAAGAGGGGCCTAAGAATCCCTTCAAAATATTGGAGGTACTAGAATCAATTATAAGGGTAGTCATGGGCTTATTAGCACAATTGGCCAAATCCCCCAGAGAGGTAATCCTCCATAAAGGTTGTGTGTTGTTCGACCCTTATCTAAATCAGGGTACCTAGAGAACAACCCTTGCAAGTAACCTATGTGGCAACCTATGTCAAGCAACTAGATCCACCATGATGCAACCAATGCACAAATGAACAATTGTAAGTTAGGTCCACCATATGGGTAGGGTAACGAATCCCAAAATATTGAAAGCATCGCCTCTTATAGAGGTAAAGGTACAAGCAATACCCCAAACACGAATAGATCCACATAAATATTTCTAATGATAAGAAGGTATTAGAGGGTTATCTCTGCAACCAGCTTCACGTGACCTCGTTCTTAACTCCGGTGTCAGTGGAGTGTCCTTACGTCACTAATTACATAATGGATTTCACCACTCCCTTGTCAGACACATATGTTGATTTTAATATCCTTGGAGAAGTTTGCTCACAAAATCCCATTCTAAGGACCTATATCCTATGCTTGTTTGTGTACTCTAAAAAATAAAATCGTTTCTAATAAATTTTAATTAATCAACATTACTTTTAATGGCTTTGTTTACTCAAGAGATGTGGTCATGAAACTGATGATGTTATGACTCAACATATCAAATAAATAAATATAAACAAAGTGATAAGTCCTAATCTTAAATTCTCAAAAGATGGTAAGATTTTTAAAATGCAACTTTCAATTCAACTTCTACAATTTCAATAAAATGCAATCTTTCCATATGTATTAAGATCAATACTAAGAACCCAAAATAGCAAATTCCTTAATGCAAAATGAGTAATTTTTTTTTTCGATATAAAGAAACGAAAATGCAAGGATTGAATAGTAGATTGATATACAGACCCTACTGTAAGAAAAATAAACAAGCCAAGAAGGATATGAAGAAGCAAACACTTCAGACCAAGATGCAAGGACAACCAATGAAAAATATGATAAGAAAGAAAACTGCTCAAAAATTCAAGAAAAAGAAGGTTTCCTATTACTCTATAAGCACTGAACAGCTAGGAAAGAGACCCAAGAAGACTAAACAACCAACCAAAATCACCCAACAAACACAAAACTCAGCCAGTAAGAAAAACAGTTGATGTACGTGACTATTTGAGAAATACTCGCGTATGTGTGTGCCCTATAGAAGGACAACTCACGTATGTACATGTCTGTCAAGGGAAAATTTGTGTATATAAAGTAAAACACTACTAGGGAAAGGATAAGGCCAAGAAACTCATATGAAAAGTAAAGATAGGTTGTAAAGCAATCAGGAGACAAGGAAAATCAGGCTAACATGGAGAAATCGAAAGAGAAAAACACTCCAAACCCCAAAACATAAGTTCATTCCCCAGTATGGTCGCCAATCATGTTATGAGGAAAATCACTCTATAACATGGGGTAAAACACAACAGACAGAATGACTACAAAAATCAACTCTAATCCCAAGTATGTTATATGAATGAAAATGCTAACAAGACAAGATAAAGATCCTACCTCGTTCGGACGTTCGATGAAGACCGTCGTTGAGCATGCAACTCAAAACTTTATGCCTACAACTTGTCCTCAACAACCAAGATACACAATCATATGGTGATAATATATAATGTTAGCATATAAAATAACATAATACATTAACATTCATGACAAATACACCCATGGAATAACAATTCAAATATTTGCAAGATATCAATTAGATGAGAAAATATTATATCTATTAAAATAATCAACAAAAGTATACAAGTGACAAACTTTTGTGTCGGCACGTCTAGGAATCAAGAAACTAAGTCCCTTCCAGCTGGGCCTCCACCAAAGGAAAACTCATATATGGGATACAATGAGGTTTTCCATCAAAGAGGGAAGAGCATGGGGACTGAACAATGTGTTCAAACTTTCAAGGATAAAGGGATGTAGTCTCAATGTGAAGTGAAATTTCTCCAGAGTATCTTTCCTCTCAAAATTTGAATTCTCTCCTCCTTCACGGTTTGGATATGGCTCAATTTATAGCCTTCAAATGGAATTGAAGGGCCGAGTTGGAACATTTCCAGTATATGGAAAGTCAAGGATCATGGATCTTGTGACGTGACATGGAAACCTGACACAATTTTTATTTTTGAGCACCAAACTCAATGTACGTGGGCTATAGTGGTGAAACCTACATATACACATGCTTTCTAACTGGTAGGGCATGTATATGTGGGAAAAAATGATTTTTTAGCTCTGGAAAGTACAAAAGTGGCCTTCAAGTCTGCATAGGGAAATGAAAAGGCCATCCAAGCAAGTTGCATGGGGTGAGGAAAAATTAGTTGTAAAACTAGGATCAATGCTCTGATATCAAATGTCATGATCCATATGCTTACAATATCATAATAGAACATAAGTACACACCATGTAAAGAATGTGAGCATGGAGCACAACTCTAAGATATATAAGTTACATAATAACTCCTTAAATAATAGGAGAACCCCCTCCACATAACAAAATACATTCATACATCACAATTCACCTCTCTCAATAATGAATACATCATCTCTATATATACCTATTTACACACTACACATGAAGCCCCTTTACTATTAGGTCGGCCCTGTTACATATATATTTACACATTACATGTACATTTAGCCCCATATATTCCCCCACTAGGGGTCATATCATATACATTTAACCCTGTATATTCCCCCTTTGGGTCATAACCGAATATATTAGAAGAACTAAAATTTCCTTTTGAGTTAAGAGCTATGACAATAAGGTTGTACAAGAATTTTATTGCTAAGTTTAGAGACACTAAGGATTGCTTGGAATATATTAACTATAATACTGGAGGTTAAGAAAGATTGTCCCTTGTCCCCTACCCTTTTTGTCATATACATCAACAAGTTAGAGGGTTGTTTGGAAGAAGCAAATTGTGTCAACACCAATTTAGCTAGAATAGTCATCATCCTTCTTATTCATGTTAATGGTAATGTTCTTATGGTGATGTGTCTCTTTGATGTCGACAAACAACTAAAAATTCTCAAGGATTTATGCTTTATTATGGGTATGAGTGTAACTTAACGTTGAAGGTTATCATAATCAAATACAAAAATATCATTTACAATAATCTCGTGTATGACAACAAGATATTGGAGGAAGTGACTTTATACAAATATCTCAAAATCAATCTACATCACAAGCTTAAATATAATTATAACATTGGGAAATGATAAATGGAGGGAAACAAGTTTGTTTTTCCCTTGAACACAATTGTAAATTAGAAAACCTTTGGTTATGGTATAAAAATGAACTCCTCTTTGAGACTCGTATCACCCCTGTTATCTTATATGGTTGTGAATTTTTTGGTTGTGACAACTTTATAGAATTTGTGGAGAAAGATTGAGAAAATATAGAAATGTTTTATATCTTATAATTTTAAAACGAAAGGAAATACACCCCATCCTATCCTTCTCATAAAAGAAAGTCTCTCCCCATTGAAATCATGGATATGACTAGGTACCTCATGTACAAGAACAAGATAAATGGCATGGGAGACAAGATGATTTCCAAGATTGCATCAAAACTCAAATCAAAACCACCTGCAATTCAAATGGGATTGGCATAAAGATGTCAAGTCTTGGCTAAATCATTGGGGAATTGAAGAAAAATTCATGTTATGAAATATTGATAATATTAAAATATTATTACATCTAAAGTTAAAGAGATATTGTGGTGCAATAAAGAATTAGAGAATAAAAGAAAATGAAGATACTATGAAGATGATATAATTTAATAAGTTCTAAGATTGTATCGATTTATTATCACCTAGTAACTTTAGAGTGTTGGTACCTTGTCAACCCCATAGTAATATGTACAATAGCTTGCTCACATGTACATACTCTACTCCCTTTAAGATTGAACATAAAATCTCAAGAGAAAACCCATATTTTTAACTATTAAACCCACTCAAAAAATAATAATAATTTATTTATTTTAAATAATAAAATAAATAATTAAAATAATATTAAATTATAAATAAATAATCATTTTGTTACTATTGAGTAAACTTTACTAAAATATTTTAATTTAAAAATTCTAAAACATATATATTAAAAAAATAATCTTAAATAATTAATATTTTTTTCATTTCAATTATATATATACACTATCATAAAGTATAAGTTCAACAATTTTACTTTTCCTCTACAAAAATGGACCTTGACTAGGTGAATGATAATGAGATAACAAATCTCCATAATCATTCTCTTAATTCTAACATAAATGCAATGATAATTCTCTAAAAGATAAAGGTATATAATTCAACTTTAATCCATTCACTTATACAGTCTGAGTGGGCCTAATGGTTAAGAACATGTGTTTTCTCTCAACAGGTCACAAGTTCAAATCCAGAGGGGGTAGGGTATGTATACCTCCGTAGACTTTACCAGTCAAATCATTGGGTGGAGGGGGTCCCTTGTCCCACAAACAAAGAGGTCTCATACACCAATTTGATGTAGCTTGGCTGTGACCTTAAAAATAGATTATTATTATTATATTATTTCGACAATTAATATATTTTAATCACCTACATAAGTAAAAATAACATAAAGATAAAATATAATTTTATACATCATTTAATAAAAAAATGTTACTTTACTCTATTAATATATTGAATCATTTAATTTTAATAATTATGAATATAATGCCCTATATTTTGATAAATAACCTTTGAATGAGCAAATGTGCTTCTTCCTTTTTAATTAAAAAACCCAAAGAAAATGATAAGTTAACTAACTTTTTAAATGTTTTCATGAATGTTAAACATTAATATCCTATCCTTTATGAAGTGTCCGCCAAACGATTAAATCACGTTGAATAAAATAATAATAAAATAGACAAAAGCATATATCTCGTTTAAGTGTTCACTTACTCTAATTTGAAAAAAAAATATAATAATATTCAAATGCTTTTTAAATATACCTTATCAATTCATAGATATAATATATAAAAAAATATTTTATTATATATTTTTATGAACTTGTAATTTTTTTAGAAAGAAATATATGTTCTTAATTATTAAGTCTACTCGATCTTGTTTGTGACATAAGTAAAGTTTACAGACGTATACATACCCTATCTCCATCTAAATTTAAACTTATAATTTCTTAGAGGGAAACACATATTCTTAACCATTAAACTCACTCAAAATGTATAGATTCAATTTTAACATAATAAAATTTAAAATAATAATAATCCTTTTAATTTACTTTCTTAATAAAAACACAAATATAACATAAAACATAATGATAATAAAATCCTATCATACCTCCCCGGATGGGGTGATAGGACGGGCGATGCAGCCACGTGGAAACGAGTTAGGATGCGGTGGCATGATGCCTACCACCTCGCATCACCCGCTCAATAACTCGGTTTAATGTTGCACAGGCGCACTCAACAACCGGACCCTCTCGCACAAGGGAAGGGTACCAGCATTATCTCTCAGGTTTTAATGGCGGATTTGATCGCTGTGGTTATGTTAATTGGTATGAGGTTCAGGCTCATTATGCGAATTGGGACTCCTGGTCGCAGAGCGCTTCCGAGAACCTCCGTCTCGCAGAAGATCCGATAGCGCTGCTCGGGTTCTCTCATCCCTCTAGTGTTGTCGCTCCTCCAGGTCACCCCGATTATCCTCAGCAGCATTTCGACTTCAATTGACCGCTCAGAGCTCAGCCATCGAACCCTCATCATGCCAAGAATTTGGGGGACACCGCGACAAGGAGCGGCGTGGTATACTACAGAATCGAGAAGAAAGATAAAAGCAGCATTTGAAAAGGCCATGGCGATATCTGCCAGAAGGCGAAGAGAAAAACCTCGTACACCTCCAATGGCGGTTGTTGAAGAGGAAATTCTGGAAGGTGGCCTGGCAAGCCCTCCAGAACACACCTTATTTATGGTCCCGGAGAACTGGAACCCCCGCTCGACATTTGGCTTGATTGGAACTCAGCAGGCGGCAAGTGGCATGCGCACTCAAGGCGACAACAACACAGAAAGGCCTTACTCTCCATGCTACGTGGAGGAAGAAGTGCCTCCCGATGCCACCAGAGGAGCAGCGGGGTATCAGAAGCAAGGCGCAGACATGGAGCAGCCACCTTTGGTCGACGCGAGCTACATCAACCTCATCTTCGATATGAGGAACTTGATAGAAGATCAAAACTTTCGCATGGCAAGGCTGGAGCAGAGGCTCGACATGTTCTATGCAGCACACTCCCGGGCCACGCCGAAGAAGCAATGCCCAACCTGTGCCCGACCTTACGCATTCCCAGCGCGATGGAGGCACAATGCGGTCGACGACACTCATCCTGGCTCCGAGGTTTTCTGATGCTCTTACACAGACTCTGCTTGTGGCTTTGTTTCAAAGGTCTATGTCATAGAACAACTAGTTTTTTATATTTCATAGCTCTAGATGGAAAAACCAGTCTACTACTAACGCCTGCTAATCCCGGTTTCCTACGGGTGGGAAATAACAGTGCGACTTTTGTTAACTTATGCTTATTTTGCAACAATGGTGACACCTGGACATGGATGCCTAGCTGTCCTGGTTTCCTACTCAGGCAGGCCAGCTGGCATCACCATAAGCTCTGTATTTTGTCAATGATAATATAATAGACTCCAACCCTTTTTTACTTACAAAAAAAAAAAAAATCCTATCATACCTAAAATATACTTCGATTATTTTTATTGCTTCATTTATTTTTATTGCTTCATGGATCAAAAGCTTTTATATATATATATATAAAACCTTGGGTGACTTCTTACCCACAAACGCAACATGGGCAACATGCAATGAATTGCATATGAACTTGAGGAATTATTCCAATATATATAAAGGTTGGTCGGACAAGATTTTTTATATTGGCCCACATAGCCTTGTGTTAAGAAATGATAATGGGTCAAAATAGCATAAATTCCAAGATTAAATATGTTATGTGAATAAAAAAACAATGTCTTTTTTTGTACATTTCCAATATTTCTTTATCAAATCATGGTAATTATTTTATCTGTTGTGAAGCACATGTTTTTTTTTCAATGGAGGTTGTTGCCGTGATTTATGGCACAAGTACATGATTTCTTATATGTGCACGGTGATTTCTGTGTGGTGATTGTTGTGGTTGAAACCAACCATGGTAAGTATGTTTCTTACATAATTTTTATTTATTTATTTCTTTTTTTTTAATATATAAATTACTTTAAAATATTTTAAGGGGAGGTCTAACAAAATAATGCTAGAAAATTTTATAGACAAGTATAATCATTAGAAAAATGGAGAGAAGAAAGGAACCAAGCTTTAAATATATATATAGACAATATAATATTAGGGTTGGAAATTTAGATGTGAAAATTGAAAGTTAGAATACAAGAAATAGAAAACTAAAGCTAAGAAAAGAAATAATCAATCAAAAAAGGAAAAAAAAATAATAATTTGAGCAATTAAATTAAAAAGCTAGAAGAAAAGTTAACTAACAATTTGACCCTAAATAGTTTGGAAAGTAAATTCGATACATCATACTCTTCAAAGAGAAAATGAATAAACTCATAAGGTTAGATCAGGAGTGTAACAAAAGTTCCTTGAAACTCATAATTCTAGGCATAAAAGAGAAAAAATAAGAGGGAAATTCTAAAAGAACTAAAAAATAAATCACAAATTGAAACAACTCAAGAGAATAGTTTCTTGAAACTCATAATTCTCGGTATAAAAAAGAAGAAATATGAGGACATGCTAGCAATTCTAAAAGAACTAAAAAATAAATCACAAATTGAAACAACTCAAGAGAATCTTTTGCAATTTTCTAAGATAGATCCTAAGAAATTATGGAGGCAAATTCTCACTCATAAAACTGAAGCCTAAATAATATGATTCCCTTCTATGACTAGAATTCCTACCTTAAAAATATTTACAAATCCCATGTTGTTGTGAACAACATCCCAAATGCTTCTATGAAGGATGAAGATTTTTATAAAGAAGACATAAATTTTTGGGTTAAGTGGCTCACAAAAGGGAAAGCTAACGACAACGAAGGCTACCAAGATAAAATATTAAAAATTGGAGGGCCTATCCTCATCCCTCATACATATAGGGTCTTCAATTTAGCAATAAAGAAGTGCTTCCCTAAACCCTATATGCAAAGATTCATTGTATCTAATTTTATAAGTGGGGATAAAAACAATCCCTGTAATTATAGGACCATTCTGAATAGCCCCATTTTAGCTAATATATATGCAATTTTTTTGGAAAAGAAGATTAGCATATGGCTAGATAACCACAGAAAAGGAGCTAAAAGCTAGGCCATATTTAGGTGATATCATTCTACTATGGTCTACCTTGTTACACTTAGGATCATTGTGAAGGAGTGTCACAATAATAAAATCAATCTCCTTTGTTGTTTCATTGACATTAAAAAAAAAATGACACTATGACCTAGATGAACCTTTGTAATAGGTTATAAGAGCTAAGATTTCCTTTCAAGTTGAGAGCTATTGTGGTAAGGTTGTATGAGAGCACTATTTCTAATCTTAGGAACACTAAGGGCTAGTTGGAAGAAATTAGTTACAATATTGGAGTCAAGCAAGGTTGTATCCTATCACCTGCCCTTTTTGGCATATACATTGACAAGTTAGAAGATTGTTTGGAAAAAACAAGGTGTCTTGGCTTGAATCTCATTGGTATAGTGATCATCATTCTTCTCTATAACGAAAATAGTGTTCTCATGGTGAGGAGTCCCTATGTTCTCAAAAAAAAACTAAGAATCATCAAGGGTTTATAGTCTAGTACAAGTATGACTGTTAATGCTGACAAAATGAAAGTTATGATAGTTAAATGCAAAAATATCACTTGTGATAGTTTCATATATGATAACAATATCTTGGAGGAAGTGTCTTAGTAAAAACATCTCAGCATCAATATTCATTACAAGATCAAATGAAACTATAGCATTGATAAAATGATAAATGGAGGGTGGAAAGCTTATTAATGGCTTGAAAATAATTGTAAATTAGTGGATCTTTGGATATGCGATAAAAAAACACTCCTATTTGAGAATCTTGTTACTCTTGTTATCTTATATGGATTTGAAGTTTGGGGATGCAGTATTTCTAGAAAATCATGGAGAAGAATAGAGTAGATCCAAAATAATTTTATAACTTATAATCTCAAAAATAAAGGAAATACACCCTATCTTATCCTCCTCATAGAAATGAGGCTTCCCCCCATTGAGAGCATGACTATGACTAGGTACCTAATGTATAAGAACAAGTTAAACAACATGGAAAGAAACATGCTTACAAAAATTGCTTCAAACTCCAACCTAAACGACCTACAACTCAAGTGGGGATGGCATAAAGATGCCAAGAGTTGGCTAATTCATTGGGGAATAAAGGAAGAGATAATTCTACAGAATAACAATAATATTAAAAATGTTATTATGTATCTAAATTTAAGGAGAAATTGTGGTGCAATAAAAAATTAGAGGATAAAAAAAAAATTAGATACTATAAGGAGGTGATCAAACCTAATCTTGAAGATCAATTGTATCTCTTTTTTTTTTTTACTAGAATAAAGAAGAAAAGCAACATTGTTAATATAAGAACAAATTCTGACAAGCTCCATAGTGAAACTGGGTAGTGGACAATTCCCAAAAAGCCACGTGATGAAAGAATCTATCATATTTGCGACACTAAGAGGGTTGAAGATGAAAAACACTTTCTCTTACAATGTCTTACGTATAACTAAATTAGATCTCAATTTCAAAAGATTTGTCACAATACCAATCTTCCTAACCTTCTAACTCATCAAAACTATGGTGCTATTGAAATGTGTCTCTCAATTCTTTTCCAGAATAGAAATAAAATTATACAGAAACCCAAGTAATCTCCTACCTTTCGTAAGGTCTGATAGACCAATTTTAGTCTTAATGGATGTTAACCATCATCATCATCACCACCACAATGACCAATCTACCATGTTTCTTTGTTTTGTGGTCTTGTTCTTTCCCTTTGGACTTGACTTCCAATATCCCTTCATAACATTATTAATGTCATGCTAAGGAAACCAAAGGAGATAGACCTTCCCCTATTTGGAATACTACTACAAAGAACATGTTGTTCATCTATGTTAAGCAATATTACAAATCTAGTTTCATAAGATCTTAAAGTTTCTTGGAAGGATCAATTTATTTATGAATTCGACTTTAATGATCATATAATTTGAATAGAAGAGGGGATACTAGAGTAAAGAAAGAGCCCAAAGAGATACAAAATAAATTTCACTAAATAACACTGCTATCAAGAGACAAGAGACAAAGAAGCACAAGGGCATGACAAACTATGAAAACCAAAATGTCTTATATATTTGAAACATGATCATGGGTGAGTATCTCCAATGAAATTTTCCTTATTCCTATTTATTATCATTTCATGTGTTGCAATGTCTTCATGGACAACACCATATTTTTACATTTGATTCTTCACTTGTTGATTATCAATTGGCATTTGTTACTATCTGAGATTGAGGAAAAGAAAATTGATACTCTCTATAATAATCTTGTTAAGACATGTAAATAAATTTATAGAGTTATGAGGTTAGTTGTTAGTTTCACTTCTAAAGAAATATTATTTACTTGAATGCTCACTGTAAGTGGTATTGGGAGGCATATTTTCTCCATGTATGTAAGCTCTAAGATACTTTTGAAAAGCCATGGTAAACTATAATAATTGAGTAACCCAATTATATTTTTATTTATAAAATGGTTGTGTTAGCTTGCATCTTATGCTAATGCTCATTGTAAGTGGTATTTAGCTTGCATCTTATGCTAATGCTCATTGTAAATGGTATTTATCTTGCATCTTATGTTATTTCTCATTGTAAGTGTAAGTGGTATTGGGAGGCAAATTTTCTCCATATCTGTCAGCTCTAAGATACTTTTGAAAAGCCATGGTAAACTAAGTGTTCTCACCCTTTCCTCATTCCTCAAATCTATAGACTGTTCTTGAGTTTGTCTGCAATCTATGTTTCTCAAAACTTAATCACAACCATCCATGGATTCTATGCCATTATAATTCAATCTAAACATTGGGTAACCATGAAAATGCACTTATATTAATAAAAATAATTCCAAAAGATAGATTATAATTATAAGTTGGTCAAATTTAATAATACATACTTGACTTAACAATGCAAGGTAAGGTTAATTGCATTCACGAATCTGATAAAAAAAATCAACGACACAGCGATCAAGGCAACTGTTTGGAACCATTGAGATTAATTGGCTCAACCTGGTTTCAATCTCACTTGGATTATCAATGGAAAAAAAATTATTTTCTCTATTAAAAAAAATTGGAAGAACATGTATTATGAACGGTGATATACTAAAAGATACATAATCATGTTCGAATGCGTATAATAAAAAGAGATCGACCAATGAGAAGAAATGTTTGAAACATGTAAATTAATTTCTTAGGATAGGATATGGCATATTTCCTAGTTCCTATTATTTTGGTTTTAGTGGATCAAATCAGCTATAACTATTTGAGAGATGCTTCATATCTATGGCCAGTAGAGGCATGGGTATGGGATGGGTGAGTGAGAGATGGTTGTGAGCGAGTTTGGCTGTCATAATTCTCTCTTGAACAATAAGAAAACCTATTGTAGGGGCATGACTGTGGGATGGGTGAGTGATAGATGGTTGTGAGCAGAGTTTGAATGTTGTAATTCTCCCTTGAACAATAAGAAAACCTATTGTAGAGGCATGAATGTGGGATGGGTGAGTGAAAGATGGTTGAGTAGAATTTGGCTATTATAATTCTCCCTTGAATAATAAGAAAACATATTATCATTGCCCCATTGATTTTTTCCTTTTGAAAGATTTTACCACGTAAAATTGTTGTGTTCTTTATGTGTGTGATTACTGTTGTTGTCATCCTGTGTTATTTGCTTATTTTTACTTTGACTGCCCAACAAGAAAAAAGTTCAACTACGAATTGGAGTGTTGACTAAGCAGTTTGGACAACCTGCATATTGGCCACAAAGACCATTCCGAGCTGGCAACAAGGATACACATATTGCAGCAATGAAGGGAGCACTTAAATTTATTGACAAGGAGGATTGAGTATGCAGAATTGTATAGGTTATTAATTTTGACATTCTCATTACAATGGCAATAGAACAAGAGCATTTAAGAAAGAGAGATATGATGAAACCCATAAAGATTTGAAAGTATAGGATGATGACATAAAAATAAATGAAATGATTGATCCCTACCTACTTATATGATATGAGTACTTATATGAGTTGTAGAGAAATTCTTTGGTTTGTGACCTTGGAGAATAGAAGGTAGAGAAATCATAGGTAAGCAAAACACATAGTATGTTGCTTAAGGTGAGAATTTAAACTAAGAATCTTAACCATTACAAGCGAGCATAGAGAAACTTATAGAGGAACTTATAAAAGGGATAGTGATGGTCGATTGGAATAGGATGCATAGGGATGAAGGTTGTAACAAAGTAGAAGGTTAATAACAATATGATTGAAAAATAAACTAAGAACAAAGGAGAAGGAGAAAGAGGATGCAATGGAAACAAAATATCATCATCACATACATGAATAAATCCTAACATGAGGTTGAAACACTAATGAAAGAAAAAGTAAAAATGATGGGATGCAACAATGGTTGGAAAAACAAAAGAAGGAAATAGTCAAACAAGGACTGATGGGTCAGAAAATAATAATCGAATAGAGACTAACCAATGAAAAAGAGTAATTCAATCAAGAATTCATAGGTCGAGATAAGCTAGTCAAAGGGCAGTCAACTAGTCACATTGATAGTTAACACTAACCACATATAATTCTCTTAACACACAACTTTAAGTTATAGTCTAATTGTTTTAAGTTTTTTCCTTTTTTCAGGTTATATTTGTTGGATATAAAGATTTGAATGGTTAATTCTATATAATCCTAGTGTCCCAAGTGTTTTTCAACACACTGAATCTATTTCTTAATTTTGATATGCAATTTAAACAACAGACAATTATGTTTTCATGCAGATTTATGTCATCAGATTTCGGTGAAAAAGACAAAAACTTAGAACAAAGAATTAGACAATGCCCAACTTTAATAAATCCCATCATCAAAATGACCACCACATGATAAACTAACATAGAGACGTAGGGGTTTCAACTTTAAATACAAAGGAAAAAGGTAGTAAAACAACACATATTGAAGTTACATAGTGTATTAGAGAAGAAAAAGAAAGAATAGAGCACATTTGAGAAGGACCAATGAAGCTTTTGCAATCAAACTATCTAAAGAGATGTCATCTAAAATAAGGGGAGAAGTACCATCTGTAGTTGAATTTAAGATTGTTGAACCCAACACTAAGAATAGGTAGGATAAATATCCCATGCCTGAGTTGTTGGCATGTTTTACATGCAGCGTATGCTTGTCATTGATGGAAAGTACAACAGCGATGATGGCTTGAGTACAAGAAGAATGTGCCAAGCGGGCACCAGAAGTATTTTGGGAAGATGCTGCAGAGCAAGCTCGATAAGGTCAGAAGAGATAGTGCAGAGGATTGTTGGCATGTTTAACAGGCAAAGTGTGCTTGTCATTGATGGCAAGATCAAAATATGAATCGATGGAAAAACAAGAACAAAGTCAGCTCAGGAGGAATTAGCTCAGAGTCAAACGCAGTGCGTAACTGTGCACCAGGGATGAGCGCGTAGATGGAGGATAGATCTCGGGCGTTAGATCCGAGCGCAGGGTCCAACCATCGTTGGATCCAGGAGAACCTGTATGTTCTTTAAAGTGCAAGATCGAAGCGGTGGTCCAACTCCATTTCGGAGTTTTGGCTATCAGGATTTCGGATATCAAGAGATAGAAATGTCAAGGTTCTTTACAACAGGAGTCTCGAAATAGTGAAATGTGAAATGCCAAAATCTTGTCAACCGTCCATATCAAGGGGTTATGTGAGTCGTCCGATCACTTCGGAGTTTCGAAAATCGGGAGATGGAGATGTCAATAACTCCTACTATAGGAGTCCCGAAGTCGTGAACCCCGAAATTGTGATATGCAAAATCATGATAAGATCAGGACCGTTGGGTCCATAGGACACATGGTGAAATATCATCATTTCACTGACTGGAGAGTCAAAGGAATGGTGTTCTCTAACCTCTTGAAATTGCAATATGCGAAATCATGAAATAATCCTAACTGTCGGATCGAGGACTAATCTGAACCCTTGATCAGACATGACAAAGGCCCGTGAAGTTTTGAAATCACGATAAGATCTGGACCATTGGGTCCATAGGACACATGGTGAAATATCGTCATTTTGCTGACTGGAAAGTCAAAGGAACGGGGTTCCCTAACCTCTCAAATTCATGATATGCGAAATCACGAAACATTCTCAGTCGTCAATTCAAGGTTTGATCTGGATCGTTGATCTGACTCTTTTTTTGGAGTATCGGATACTGGGAAATGGAGGGGTCAAGGCTCAAGACTTTTTCATCATAAGAATGCCAAAATCGCGATATGCGAAATCGCGAAGAGATCTAGACCGTCGAATCATCAGGAATGTGAACCATTGATCTGACTCCATTTTGGAGTTTCAGATACCGGAACTTGGAAGTGTCAAGAACACTTCACCACATAAATTCCAAAATCCCAAAATGCAAATTTGTGATATATGTAGTTTTGAACTAGCCGGTGGTCACCACCTGTGATCTCGTGGGGGAAGGAGCTAGTATAGACAAGCTCATTTTCAGAGTTTTGGGGATCAGGATATGGAGTGTAACAAATCTTTACCCAGGGGATCCTGAAATACCGAAATGCGAATTGGCGAAATCAACGCAAGATCACATGAAGTCAATCCAACAGTGCAGGGAATTTTGGGCACGATTGGAGGGCTAATGTTGCTCCTCGCATTCTAACTGTTGGAAACCATTGATGGTCTCTGCCAAAAGATTTGAAGAGACCTCTGTGTGACTGCCAGAGGAGCTGAAGAGTCTCAAGGAATCTGCTAGTGGAATGAAGACTATTTGTGGAGGCAATTGACAGATGGATGAGCGTTGAAGTCTGTAACTACAACAGAGAAGATGAGCTCGACTGTGAAAGAGAAGACGAAGAGTCTCAACTACTAGAGAAACTAGGGAATCTCAGAATAACACCCAGTGATGATGGATGCATAGGTGAAACCGCCAGAGAAGTTGAAGAGTTACCATGATGATCAGGCATAGGACTCACAATGAGCAGAATATGTAGAACAGAGAGAGAATGTGGCACACAGGAGATTGGATAGCTGTGGAAGAGTGAAGTGGAGAAAACTCTCCGATGTGGAGGAGATTGGAGCGGTGTGAGCATGCAAAGGCATGGAAAATATTACATGCACAAGGAGCCCAGAGACTATAAGAATGTGGAGAAAAGAAGAGATTGGTGTTGTTGCAGTGGGGAGTGATTCATGTGTGTAGAAGGATTTAGAGTGCAGCAACTGAAATGCACAGAAGAGGAAAGGTGCATTGAATGGATATGGGGCACAGAGAAGAAAATGCAGAAGAATGGAAAGCGCAATGCATGTGTGCAAGAAGACAGTGAGGCAGACAGAGCAGGGAAATGTAGCAGAACAATGATGAGACTGGTAAGCCATTGTTGAACATTATATCACTGTAATAAGTTTTAGTAATTCATATTAATAAACTAGGGTGGTAGGGAGGTGTTAGGGAGGACTGGTTTCCTCAGAGGTTCAAGTGGGTGCTTGAACACAGGGAGTTGTATCTTCCTTCTAGTTGGTGCTAGAGAAACCAGGGAGTTGGTGCTTCCTTCTAGTTGGTGCTAGAGAAACTAGGGAGTTGTAGCTTCCTTCTAGTTGGTGCTAGAGAAACCAGGGAGTTGGTGCTTCCTTCTAGTTGGTGCTAGAGAAGCCAGGGAGTTGGTGCTTCCTTCTAGTGGGTGCTAGAGAAAATAGAGAGTTGGTGCTCTCAGCAAGTTGCAGCTTGAAAAACAGAGGTTGTAGCTCATATGTATGATAATGTAAAGAATGTAAATATTACTTATCATATAAATAAAAAGAGGTTTTTACCCTTTATGGGTTTCCTCGGGAAATATCTATCTCTGTATATCTCATATGTATGAATGATGTTGAATGTTACAATGCTTACTTCCCTGCATTACTGTGATTATCATTGAGAGGTATGTAATGAGTTTTAAATAGGCATAATTTTTTAAGCACGGTAACATCTGATTCACCCCCCCCCCC
>ML787799.1:211759-267463 GCA_009831015.1 Picea engelmannii | reverse complement strand
CCCAATAATCCTTTTCTCAATGCTATAATTCCAATTAAGCTTGTGGTGAATATCAATTCCAAGATATTTGTATGAATTCACTTCCTCCAAGTTGTTGTTGTCATATACAAAGGTATCATAAGGGATCTTATTGGATTTAATTAATATAGTAAAGTAACATTTTTTACTAAATGATGTATAAAATTATATTTTATCTTTATGTTATTTTTATTTATGTAGGTGATTAAAATATATTAATTGTCGAAACAATATAATAATAATAATCTATTTCTAAGGTCACAGTCAAGCCATACCAAATTGGTCCAACGATTTGACTGGTAAAGTCTACGGAAGTATACATACCCTACCCCCTCTAGATTTGAACTTGTGACCTGTTGAGAGGAAACACATGTTCTTAACCATTAGGCCCACTCAAATTGTATAAGTAAATGTATTAAAGTTGAATTATATACCTTTATCTTTTAGAGGATTATCATTTCATTTATGTTAGAATTAAGAGAATGATTATGGGGATTTATTATCTCATTATCATTCCCCTAGTCAAGGTCCATTTTTGTAGAGGAAAAGTAAAATTGTTGAACTTATACTTTATGATAGTGTATATATATAATTAAAATGAAAAAAATATTAATTATTTAAGATTATTTTTTTAATATATATGTTTTAGAATTTTTAAATTAAAATATTTTAGTAAAGTTTACTCAATAGTAACAAAATGATTATTTATTTATAATTTAATATTATTTTAATTATTTATTTTATTATTTAAAATAAATATATTATTATTATTATTTGAGTGGGTTTAATAGTTAAAAACATGGGTTTTCTCTTGAGATTTTATGCTCAATCTTAAAGGGAGTAGAGTATGTACATGTGAGCAAGCTATTGTACATATTACTATGGGGTTGACAAGGTACCAGCACTCTAAAGTTACAAGGTGATAATAAATCGATACAATCTTAGAACTTATTAAATTATATCATCTTCATAGTATCTTCATTTTCTTTTATTCTCTAATTCTTTATTGCACCACAATATCTCTTTAAATTTAGATGTAATAATATTTTAATATTATCAATATTTCATAACATGAATTTTTCTTCAATTCCCCAATAATTTAGCCAAGACTTGACATCTTTATGCCAATCCCATTTGAATTGCAGGTGGTTTTGATTTGAGTTTTGATGCAATCTTGGAAATCATCTTGTCTCCCATGCCATTTATTTTGTTCTTGTACATGAGGTACCTAGTCATATCCATGATTTCAATGGGGAGAGACTTTCTTTTATGAGAAGGATAAGATGGGGTGTATTTCCTTTAGTTTTAAAATTATAAGATATAAAACATTTCTATATTTTCTCAATCTTTCTCCACAATTCTATAAAGTTGTCACAACCAAAAAATTCACAACCATATAAGATAACAAGGGTGATACGAGTCTCAAAGAGGAGTTCATTTTTATACCATAACCAAAGGTTTGCTAATTTACACTTGTGTTCAAGGGAAAAACAAACTTGTTTCCCTCCATTTATCATTTCCCAATGTTATAATTCTATTTAAACTTGTGATGTAGATTGATTTTGAGATATTTGTATAAAGTCACTTCCTCCAAGATCTTGTTGTCATACACGAGATTATTGTAAATGATATTTTTGTATTTGATTATGATAACCTTCAGCGTTAAGTTACACTCATACCCATAATAAAGCATAAATCCTTGAGAATTTTTAGTTGTTTGTCGACATCAAAGAGACACCTCACCATAAGAACATTATCATTAACATGAATAAGAAGGATGATGACTATTCTAGCTAAATTGGTGTTGACACAATTTGCTTCTTCCAAACAACCCTCTAACTTGTTGATGTATATGACAAAAAGGGTAGGGGACAAGGGACAATCTTTCTTAACCTCCGGTATTATAGTTAATATATTCCAAGCAACCCTTAGTGTCTCTAAACTTAGCAATAAAATTCTTGTACAACCTTATTGTCATAGCTCTTAACTCAAAAGGAAATTTTAGTTCTTCTAATATATTCGGTTATGACCCAAAGGGGGAATATACAGGGTTAAATGTATATGATATGACCCCTAGTGGGGGAATATATGGGGCTAAATGTACATGTAATGTGTAAATATATATGTAACAGGGCCGACCTAATAGTAAAGGGGCTTCATGTGTAGTGTGTAAATAGGTATATATAGAGATGATGTATTCATTATTGAGAGAGGTGAATTGTGATGTATGAATGTATTTTGTTATGTGGAGGGGGTTCTCCTATTATTTAAGGAGTTATTATGTAACTTATATATCTTAGAGTTGTGCTCCATGCTCACATTCTTTACATGGTGTGTACTTATGTTCTATTATGATATTGTAAGCATATGGATCATGACATTTGATATCAGAGCATTGATCCTAGTTTTACAACTAATTTTTCCTCACCCCATGCAACTTGCTTGGATGGCCTTTTCATTTCCCTATGCAGACTTGAAGGCCACTTTTGTACTTTCCAGAGCTAAAAAATCATTTTTTCCCACATATACATGCCCTACCAGTTAGAAAGCATGTGTATATGTAGGTTTCACCACTATAGCCCACGTACATTGAGTTTGGTGCTCAAAAATAAAAATTGTGTCAGGTTTCCATGTCACGTCACAAGATCCATGATCCTTGACTTTCCATATACTGGAAATGTTCCAACTCGGCCCTTCAATTCCATTTGAAGGCTATAAATTGAGCCATATCCAAACCGTGAAGGAGGAGAGAATTCAAATTTTGAGAGGAAAGATACTCTGGAGAAATTTCACTTCACATTGAGACTACATCCCTTTATCCTTGAAAGTTTGAACACATTGTTCAGTCCCCATGCTCTTCCCTCTTTGATGGAAAACCTCATTGTATCCCATATATGAGTTTTCCTTTGGTGGAGGCCCAGCTGGAAGGGACTTAGTTTCTTGATTCCTAGACGTGCCGACACAAAAGTTTGTCACTTGTATACTTTTGTTGATTATTTTAATAGATATAATATTTTCTCATCTAATTGATATCTTGCAAATATTTGAATTGTTATTCCATGGGTGTATTTGTCATGAATGTTAATGTATTATGTTATTTTATATGCTAACATTATATATTATCACCATATGATTGTGTATCTTGGTTGTTGAGGACAAGTTGTAGGCATAAAGTTTTGAGTTGCATGCTCAACGACGGTCTTCATCGAACGTCCGAACGAGGTAGGATCTTTATCTTGTCTTGTTAGCATTTTCATTCATATAACATACTTGGGATTAGAGTTGATTTTTGTAGTCATTCTGTCTGTTGTGTTTTACCCCATGTTATAGAGTGATTTTCCTCATAACATGATTGGCGACCATACTGGGGAATGAACTTATGTTTTGGGGTTTGGAGTGTTTTTCTCTTTCGATTTCTCCATGTTAGCCTGATTTTCCTTGTCTCCTGATTGCTTTACAACCTATCTTTACTTTTCATATGAGTTTCTTGGCCTTATCCTTTCCCTAGTAGTGTTTTACTTTATATACACAAATTTTCCCTTGACAGACATGTACATACGTGAGTTGTCCTTCTATAGGGCACACACATACGCGAGTATTTCTCAAATAGTCACGTACATCAACTGTTTTTCTTACTGGCTGAGTTTTGTGTTTGTTGGGTGATTTTGGTTGGTTGTTTAGTCTTCTTGGGTCTCTTTCCTAGCTGTTCAGTGCTTATAGAGTAATAGGAAACCTTCTTTTTCTTGAATTTTTGAGCAGTTTTCTTTCTTATCATATTTTTCATTGGTTGTCCTTGCATCTTGGTCTGAAGTGTTTGCTTCTTCATATCCTTCTTGGCTTGTTTATTTTTCTTACAGTAGGGTCTGTATATCAATCTACTATTCAATCCTTGCATTTTCGTTTCTTTATATCGAAAAAAAAAATTACTCATTTTGCATTAAGGAATTTGCTATTTTGGGTTCTTAGTATTGATCTTAATACATATGGAAAGATTGCATTTTATTGAAATTGTAGAAGTTGAATTGAAAGTTGCATTTTAAAAATCTTACCATCTTTTGAGAATTTAAGATTAGGACTTATCACTTTGTTTATATTTATTTATTTGATATGTTGAGTCATAACATCATCAGTTTCATGACCACATCTCTTGAGTAAACAAAGCCATTAAAAGTAATGTTGATTAATTAAAATTTATTAGAAACGATTTTATTTTTTAGAGTACACAAACAAGCATAGGATATAGGTCCTTAGAATGGGATTTTGTGAGCAAACTTCTCCAAGGATATTAAAATCAACATATGTGTCTGACAAGGGAGTGGTGAAATCCATTATGTAATTAGTGACGTAAGGACACTCCACTGACACCGGAGTTAAGAACGAGGTCACGTGAAGCTGGTTGCAGAGATAACCCTCTAATACCTTCTTATCATTAGAAATATTTATGTGGATCTATTCGTGTTTGGGGTATTGCTTGTACCTTTACCTCTATAAGAGGCGATGCTTTCAATATTTTGGGATTCGTTACCCTACCCATATGGTGGACCTAACTTACAATTGTTCATTTGTGCATTGGTTGCATCATGGTGGATCTAGTTGCTTGACATAGGTTGCCACATAGGTTACTTGCAAGGGTTGTTCTCTAGGTACCCTGATTTAGATAAGGGTCGAACAACACACAACCTTTATGGAGGATTACCTCTCTGGGGGATTTGGCCAATTGTGCTAATAAGCCCATGACTACCCTTATAATTGATTCTAGTACCTCCAATATTTTGAAGGGATTCTTAGGCCCCTCTTGGGAGAAACACACCTACTCTAGTGAAGGAGGCCCATTTTCAGCCACTATATCATGTTTGTGTACATTGGCCTTTTAGATTTACTTTGTTTTTGTCTCTGATTATTAGTTGGCCTTAGGATTTTGTATTGCATCGTGATTTTTCATTTCTATGGTCAGTGGATCCCCTATGACTCCCTCAGTTAGTGCTACCCATCCCACGGTCTATGCTCATTCCATGGGGACAAATCCTTTTGTATTTACAAGTGGTATGCTAAATCATGATTCTTGGCCAATGCCTTGGGCCTCTAATGATTTCTCTTTTGGTATGTGAGACATGACTTCAAACATTCCATCCTTTATCTCATCATCTTATGTGAATCCTAGTTTTGGGTTTGGGGGGATAATGCCTCCTTATTCTCCCTTTTCGTTTGGTGGGAGTCATATCCCTCAACCAACTCTTACGATAGGAGGTTGTTATACTCCTTCCTCTGGACCCAATACTAGCTTCACTTTCCATGATCAAGTGCTCAAATGGGTGGTTCTTCTACTTATTACATCTCGTCCAAAAATCCTTCTTCCACTATGTCGATTCCCATGAATTCTTTTCTCATGGAAGACCTCCTTCTGTCCTCCATTGTTTCATCTAGGGGGAGTCAATTTTATAGTATCAACAACCCCTTTCACAAAGTTCCTTCATTTTGGGGAAACATATATCCTCACTTGAGTAACCCTTGAAATGTCGCTTCCTCTTCAAAAGCGACTCCCTCGGTGATGATTCCCTTACAACCCTTTATGAATCAATTTGGATGAGGATACCATCCTATTGGGAAGGTCCATGGTGTATACCAAAACCCTTCCTAGCTCACAATCTCTCAAAATCACACTTTCCTAGAACCTTGGTCTCGGATGTCGCAACCAGCCACTACAAGTCATGATGGAAACACGAGTCCAATCATTGCAAGTCATATTTTCATTATATCACCAACCTCTAGTAGTCATGTTGGAGATATAGGTCAACAGCCTCTGCAATTCATGTTGAAGACTAGGAACTAGTCGTTGCACGGCATGATGGAATCACAAATCTAGTCACTTCTAGTCACACTACACAAACATTAGCAACCTCTTCTAGTCATGTCGGGGATTCATCAACAACCTCTGCAAGTCATGTTGAAGACAAGATACTAGCCTCTGCAAGTCAGGCTGGGAACATGTCACTGATCAATACAAGTCATGCTAGAGGTATTCATACAATTGAGAAGCCTCGACATATAGGACATAATCCCAAGTTCCTTTGTAGGATTTGCAAAGGAGGTCACCTAACTCGCTTGTACCCTGCTACTACCATGGTATAAGAAACACAATCCTTGTCTAATAGCCCTTCAATTTATGATTCATCTTTGGTTTCCCAACATTCTAATCCTTCTTAGATTGATACATCGATCGTTCCGATGCAATATTTATTCGAAAACACTCTTCATTTGAGGGGTGATGTGTCTCTTAACCTTGTTGTTCCACATCCTATTCAACTAGCAGTCGTGTTGATGGAATCTTCGACCAACATCACTCATGTTTTAAGGAGTGATCCATCTCTTGACCATGTTGTCTCACATCCTTTTCAGCCAACGATTGAAGAACTGGTCATGGAAATGCAATATTTAGTTGATCCCAATCTTCTCTTTGAGAGGGAAAAGTCTAAGGAAGTGACATTTTCAATGCAATCTTCGTTCAATCCCACTCTTGTTTTGTAGAGTGATACGTATTTCGACCATGTCCTTAGCATTTATAGTCTTGTTCCTTCTGAACAAAGGGGCATTCAAATCTCTTCGAATACACTCCCTCCAATCCCTAGGGTGTTTTCCTTTGATTGGAATGATCTTGTAGAGCTTCACCTTCCTTCTTCTACACCCTTCTAGATAAGGGGAATTCTTCAATATATTGTAGATAAAGTATCCTTTGCAAGTATTTTATCTTCCTAGGCTTGGAAAATTTTGGGTTCTCCCAAGATTATGTCAACTACCAATGTGTTGTCATATTCTAACAGGAGTCCTGCATGGGATCCTTGGACTCCCCCATGATATGTTGCTTAGAACAACATCCTTGAGTCTTAGTTAAGCAATTTTCAAGACTCCTTTAAAATGAAAATATTTCCGAGTGAACTTGTCTCTTTCACAATAGTTAAATGCATTTGAAAGGACGTCTATTTGGTGTAAGTTTAACCGTTTTTTGGACCAAGTAGACTAATTTTGAAAAATGAACACTCTAGTCAACATTGTCTAGAAGAGTTATCCTGGGTATTGTTTTATACTTTTTCAGGCCTAAGGGACTAAATTTAAAATAAAGGAAATTCTTTGGAGTTAAGTTGTAATTGAATTCCATTATTTTGCTTGCAGTATTGAGCCTATTTTTGGTTACCTCTTTCTCGTTATAATCCTATTACCTCAACAATTTGCATCACTAGCCAAGCAAAGCCTTGTTTATATCCTTTGCAGCTTGAAACCCTCTACCCTAAGAGGAAACATTAGCATGAGTGTCCATGCCCGGCATGCACTTCCTTGCATTGAGCATAATTATGTTCCACTATTTGGAGCTAGTTGCTTACTTATGATGCTCATTTCCTATCTTTTATCATATCATTCGTTTTCCTATGAAAAAACAAAAAACGATGGGTGGGAAAAGAATGTTATCTTATATTGGCATCGTTTGTGTTTCCTTTGAATAGAGAACAAACTATTGAGTCCATTATCATCCATAGTTTGGGCTTAGCATTACCTTAGGAAGATGAGTTTGTTACTTAGAGTTTACTCCTCCAATCGGTTACTCTTCTAGTCTCTATGGAGAGTTCACCAATGCCTCCTGCATCACGAAGTTTCATCATCAAGTCTATCCTGCTTGATTCCTCCATGTGTCTCATGCTCTTGTTAAAAGGAAGTTTATAATCTTGTTTCGGGCATCCCTCAAAACTCTTGACTTTACATGTCGACAATACCCTCTGTTTGTCTTAGAGTCACATGAAGTTTTATTCCTATATTGCACCATAGTCCTAATTTCATTATGGGTAGGTAAAATTGAACCCAACAATTGACATCTCCTTATTGGTCATTGACTGGGGGGTTTCCCTTGTGTTCGATGGAAAGAAATCTATTCACACATTGGAATTCGTTCATTGTCTTGGATGACATTAGCCTTATTGGTGGTTTCCTCACCTTTTTCAGTAGTCTTCCTTATTGGTTTCTATTCAGAGGGTATTTTTCATGCACTACTTGCATCTGGTTCATGTGAAATATGAACATGGTCATTGGTTTGTTAACATCCTCTTTGTCTAAGTTCCTCTAAATCATCAAGCTATTTCTTTGTACCTCATGTTGAATGATGAGAGATGCCTTAATTCTCTACTTTCAATGGGTCTCCTTCCATCAACTTCATCTCATTTATTATAAAAAAGAGGCCTAGAGTCCTATGAGTACCTAGAGGCTTGCAGTCATTAGTGGTAGGTTCTCCCACCATCGACAGTTGGGAATACATCAATGTCTCTTGATCGATGGATTCTTCAAGTGTTTGACCTCAATACCTTTATTCACACTTGTAATAATGTACTAGGTGCCTTGATACCTACTTTCATTATCGATAGGTTGTCTCACGTTTGTTAACGGTATGAATTAATGAACAGTAATAAAATGAAGTCTCATTATCTTCGAACTCAAATCTTGTATTCACATGATGTAGACTTGCACCTTTGGTGGATTGTGTAGAAGACATGAAGAAATCTATTTATAGTAGTAGCTTTCCTGATATGTTTTTATCGTTCACTAGACTAGTACCTATATGAATTCATTGATCATGGGAGATTAGATTGTACTCCATTGTATACATATATATTTAGATTTATTTTGAGACTAGTTTCCACTGGACATTGTTCGTGACTATGAAAACCTATGACATGTTCCTAATTTGTATTTCCTATTCATGGCCATGCAAAATCATTTGGTATATTTCCAAATGGATATGAATTGTAATTCAAGTTAGCAACCACGTGTACAAAGTCATTATGGATTGTAATATTCTCATGAGAAGCTAGTACTTCCAACTGAGTCTCCATCACTCCACTTTTTGGAATTATAATATATTTCGACCATCACATATACTCCTATTTCCTCACACATTAGGGGGCATATGTTATAGCTAATTTTTACTCACCCCATGCAAATTTCTTATATGGCCTTTCCATTTTCCTATGCATATGATCCAGGTGGATATTGGTGGCCACCCACCTATTCCAACTAGCTCCTCTTGACAATTTTTAGTTTAGAAAGTTCTTCTATACTTCTTTGTAATTTTGGGTTTTACACTTTCGGGGCTTTCAGAATCCCTACACATATTCTAGGTGGATACTAGTGGTCATCCACCTAATCCAACTGACTTATTTTGTATGTTTTAATGTCAACACATCTTGTTGTACTTCTAGGGATGTTTTGGGGCCCTAAACGATGTTTTTTTGTCTTGCCACAGTCAAATTGTAAACGGAGTCAAGTCTTGATGATGTAATGTGTAGTTCTCTAAAATACCTTTCCAACGGGCTATCATGCGCCTAAAATGAAGGTCGTGTGCAAAAGTTACAACCCTAGTAAGTTGAGGTACCAACTTACCCATAGGGGCCCACATAAGTTTTGGCATTTCATCTCCTAGGGTTAGGTTTTTGGATGTCGAGGTTTTTGGAATTCATGAGTAATGTTAAAAAGGCCTCTAGAGCCTCATTGTAATCAATCTTCTCAGATAGACGTACGTAGTAGCCACATCTCTTCTCAAAGATAGATACCACCATTCAAGCAAGTGTTTCAGTTCTATAGTTTTATCATTTCATTGTATTTCATTTCTTCAATAGAAGGTATTTCTCACTAGATATCTGTTTTGTTATTCATATCTCTATTTTTAATGTATTTATTATATTAATTAGTTTTTTCTACTCCTAAATTTAGATCAGTGGTATCAGAGCAGCCTGCTCTTCATTTATTTTTCTTTATGCATGTGCCTGACAAGATCTAGGTACAAGAAGTTGGGACTCAAACCAAATGATTCATTGCAAGATTAGTCACGTTGAGCCCAAGAAAAACTGATGGGAGATGAAAAGAAATATGATGGAGCAAGAGATCCTTTTAAAATGTTCCTCGAGGAATCCCTTGCATGAAAAAGGAATGCAATGATGGAAAACTTTGCGTAGATCCTTCGGCGGTTGTCGATAGGAGAAGCATCTTCATCAAGCAGCCATGCAACCCCCTTCAAGGTAAATTTAAATTTTGATATTTCATTATTTTAAGGAATGAAATATGTGGATGTTGTATATTGGTTGAATCTACTCAAAGGGTAATTTTAGGTCCACAATTTTTTCGATAGGGAAAAAATTACTTTTGCACTCCTCAAGGTTCTCCCCCATGTTAAGGATTGGTGGGACACTTACTCAGAGAAAAGGGCCATAGAGGAATATATAATATTTTTGGTTTCCCCTACATGGGATTCCTTCTGAGATTCCATTAAATAAAATTACTACCTTGTTGGAAGCTATGAGGACTAGTACACTAGATGGATCACCCTACATCAAGAAAGGGACTAGACAGTATTAGATTTCACCAATATTTTCCATACTCTCTGCACCAAACTGGGTATAAAATACTTTGAGTGACATCTGGTGCTCAAATACCATGTTTTTTTGCATAGATACATTCAAAAAGAAATGGAGTTTCTCAACATCGCCTCATTAGGTACGACTTATAGATATGTTGTCAAGATCGAGAAGAAATTTAAGAAGAAGAGGTGAGAGTTTGGATCTACAAAATTCTCACATTTGAAGTAGAGAAAAGGTGGCCCCAACCCACACAACAAGGGATAGAGAAAATATGGCCACTCTCAAGACAACCAGTCAAAGCCGCAACACAAGAAGGGTAATGAGAAGATGAAGAAGGACACAGGAAAATGGTGTGAATACCATAAAATCCCTTAGCACAAAACTGAATAATGTCACTCCAAGAAGTCACTTGTGGTCGAGATGAAGTCTTTCGAGTCATAGGATAATTTTAATTCCAATTCATATCAAGGAGGGAAGTAGATTATCGATGTTGAACCTAGTTCCACTATTGCTACCAATAAAGTCCAGCCAAGTGAACTAGAAGAACTAGAGGAAGGGGAATGCCTCTTTCACTCACAAATGTGGGTAAAGGAGGATCCACTTCATTTCATTATTGATAGAGGAAGTAAGAATAACCTAATCTCAACAGAGTTCATCAAGTAGTTGGACCTATTGACGACACTGCACCTGCAACCCTGCACCATTGGTTGGCTTCGACAAGGAAGAGATCTTTGTGTCAGCCAATAGTGTTGTCTGCCCTAAGACATCAAGCCTTTCAAAGATGAGGTATTGTGTGATATTTCTCCTCTTGAAGTTTTTGATGTTCTTTTAGGACAACCATATTAGTGGAAACTTCATGTTATGTATGAGTTTAGACCCTGCAGTGTTATTATTACTTTGGGTAGACAATTGTACAGGATACCAGAGGTAGCATTGTCTACCACTATATATTTAATCTTTGATAAGAAATGAAGTAAGTTCATTTCATAGACCGAAAAATTCATCTTCTTTGTGATCCCTGATCATAGTAAGAAAAAGGTCTCTACCACATCCATGGCCTCTACAGAGAGCCTCTCTTTGTAGCATAAGCAAGTAGACAGATTCATGGAAGAGTACAAAGACATCTTCTCCTCACCCATCGGGGTACCGACGCACTGAAAAGTGAAGCATCCAATTGATCTAAACCCATATGCACCTCTTCCTAATGGAACAATATATCATCATTCGTTGATGGAAAATGACGAAATCAAGTGTCAAATCTAAGAAATCTTTCAAAAGGAGCACATCAGACCCAAATTCTCCCCTTTCAAAAGCTCGATTGTATTGGTGTAGAAGAAGGACGAGACCTGGAAACTCTGCATTGATTATGGATCATTAAAAAAAATCACATTCAGAAACCGGTACCAAATTCCTAGGATTGATGACCTTCTTAACCAACTCAAGGGGTGAAATTTTTTCAGCAAGATTGACCTAAAGTCTTCCTACCACCAGTTTTCCATCGAACCAATTGATGTATTGAAGACATATTTCAAGTATAAAGAAGGTCTCTTCGAATGGTCGGTCATGACCTTTTGGCATAAAAAATCCACCAACCACTTTCATGAGGTTGATCGATGATTTATTGAGATCCTTCACCAAATCTTTTGTGGTGGTATATTTGGATGACATTCTCATATTCAACAGAACTTGGGAGGAGCACATGTGGCATATTCAACAGGTTTTAAGAACTCTGTGACAACACAAGCTATATGCCAACTTCAAAAAATGTTCCTTTGGCATGAACAAGGTCCAATAATTGGGCTACATTGTTGATGAGAATGGGGTACATGTTTATCCCACTAAGGTCCAAGTCATCCGTGACTAGCCAGCCTCGACCACACTAACCGAGATTCGAAGCTTCTTAGGACTGGCCAATTTCTACAGACAGTTCATGATGGGATTCTCTCATATTGCATGGGACCTCAACAACATGACCAAGCGAGGTGAAAGGGAAATGTTCATGTGAGGGAAGGAACAACAACGGGCATTTGAGGATCTAATGTATTGCTTGTGCTCAACTCTAGTAATCTCCTTGTCTGATCTGCAACAATCGTTTGAGATTGGGACTATTTCATCTGACTATGTTGTTGGTGTGGTTCTCACTCAGCATGGTCATTTGGTGGCATACCATAGTGAGACACTCTTAGGTAATTTCTGGAAATACACCACCTATGACAAGGAAATGTATTCCATTGTACAAGCATGTTTTCAATGAAAACATTACATTCTAGGAAAGGACAAGATCATCCACACTGATCACAATCCTCTATAGTTCATACAGAGATAGGGGAAGTTTTAGAATGACTACCATCAGAAGTGGTCCACCTACCTATAGCAATTCCATCTCAACATCAAGTATAAGACACTAAGGAAAAATTGTGTCACTGATTGCCTTAGTCAACCTCCCATGGATGCACTCACCACTATGCTCTATTCCTGTGTACATGAGGCATCTAAGTGGCCCCAACTTTATCAACAATATATGGACTTTTCCACCACCTATCAGGTCTTTGGTATAGGTGTGACTATCACTAATTTTCACATTCAAGATAGGTTGTTATTCCATCTGGGCCATCTCTATGTTCCTTCTAGCAAGCGTTCAAAGATGATTTGGGAATCCCACTACAGTTGGATGGTAGGACATTTTGGCAAGTAGAAAATTGTGGTCATTCTCCAGAAACATTTTTATTGGCCAAAAATTTGATAGGACGTCAACAAGTATATTAGATCTTGCACTACATGTGCCATTGCCAAGCTAGCCATCAAGAAGAAAGTCTTATACACCCTTCTTTCTAACCCAGAGAAGCCTTGGGAATACATCTTGATGTATTACATGTATGGCCTTTCGTCCACCAAGAAAGGAAATGTTTGTGTATTTGTGGTCATTGATCGGTTTTCGAAGATGGCCATCCTCACAACCTACAAGAAGAACATCATAGTGGCAGATACTTCCAAGGTCTTCTTTGAACAAGTGTGGGTCCACTTTGGGATACCATAGACCATCATCTCCAATAGGGACAACAGGTCCCTTAGCACATTCTGGTCGAGTCTCTAGTCACTGTTGGACACCAAGATCACTAAATCCATTGCTTTCCACCCCCAAACAAATGACTAAGCAAAGGTCGTCAATAAGATAATTTTGCACATCCTGCACATGTACAACTCTAATAATCTACGTACATGAGATGATAGTCTCCCCTATGTTTATCACAGTTACAACAGAGCTCTCCATAGCTCCATCGTCCATAGCCCATTTTAGGTGGGACTGGGATTCCAACCCTTGGGTCCCATTGATGTTGCACTACCTCTTGCAACCACACAGACATATTATTCCCATGTTCAATATTATACTGAAAAAGCCACCATATTCATTGAGAGGATTCAACACATTCACCAACTGGTCCATGAGATTTTGCAGAAAGCCAATGCTAAGTACAAGATGCGCCATGATAAATACATGGTACCACACCAATTTCAGGTTGGAGACAAGGTCTAGTTACATTTGAAGAAGGATTTTCTTATAGGGCCCCATCAAAAGCTCCACCCACTTCGTTGTGGGATTTACACCATCACCAAGGCTATGGGTAGCAATGATTTTGAGCTCAACACTCCACCCTTCCTTACCTTGCACCCAGTGTTCAATGTGGACCTCCTTTTGCCATATTTTCCACCATTATTGGATACCTCAGAGATTGCAGAACAATTGACACCAACATAGCTCAATCTTGACTGCATGGAACAAGAATCCAGTGATTAGATAGTGGGCACATAGGTCAAGGGAACTCATCAACATAGGATCCAACTTTATTGGGTTGTCAAGGAAGGACAGCTCCTACACCAAGGAAAGTGGCTCACCTAGGGCCAAATTCAGTAGAAGTTTCCTCACTTGATTAAGGAAATCAACACAATAGAGACCATTGCTTCCTAAGGGGGGATGACTGATCTAGGTTGATATTGGTGGCCACCCACCTATTCCAACTGGCTCCTCTTGATAGTTTTTAGTTCAACACGTTCTTTTGTACTTCTTTTTAATTGTGGGTTCTATACTTCCGAGGTTGTCAAAATCCTTACACATATTCTATATGGATATTGGTGGCCTCCCGACTAATACAAGTGGCTTATTTTGTATGTTTTCATGTCAACACATCTCGTTGTACTTCTAGCGCCATTTTTGGGCCCTAAACAGTGTTTTTTTGGCTCACCATAATCAAATTGTAGATGGAGTTAGAGTTTGACTACGTAATGTGTAGTTCTCTAGAATTTGTTTCCAATGGGCTATCACACACCAAAAATGGAGGTCGTATGCAAAATTTATGACACTAGAAAGTTGAGCTACCAAATTACCCATAGAGGCCCACATAACTTTTGGTGTTTCATCTCCTAGGGTTAGGTTTTTGGATGTCTAGGGTTTTGGAATTCATGAGTAATATTAAAAATTCCTCTAGAGTCTCATTGCAATCATTATCCTCATACAAATGCACATAACAGCCACATCTCTTCTCAGAGATAGTTACCACCATTCGAACAAGTGTTTTAGTTATACAGTTTTATAGTTTCATCCTATTTCATTTATTCAATAGAAGATATTGTTCACTAGATATCTTTATTGTTCTTCATATCTCTATGTTTATTGCATTTAGTATATTAATCAGTTCGTTTCGCTCCTAAATCTAGATCAACATACTTTAAGGACCCTTTTGTACTTTATAGAGCCAAAAAATCATATTTTTCCACATATACGTTCCCTACCAGTTAGAAAGCATGCATATATGCATGTTTCACCACTACATCCTACTTACATCGAGTTTGGTGCTCAAAATTAAAAATTGTATTAGGTTTCCATGTCATGTCATGATATCCATGATCCTTGACCTTCCATATACTGGAAACATTCTAACTCAACCATTTAGTTCCATTTGAAGGCTATAAATTGAGCCATATCCAAGCCACGGAGGAGGAGAGAATTCACCTTTTGAGAGAAAAGATACTCTGGAGAAATTTCACTTCACATTGAGTCTACATCCCTTTATCCTTAAAAGTATGAACACATTATTCAGTCCCCAAGTTCTTCCCTCTTTGATGGAGAACCTAATTGTCTCCCATATATGAGCTTGGATTTGGTGGAGGATTGAAGTGGTGGAGGCCCAACTAGAAAGGACTTAGTTTCTCAGTTCCAAGATGTTCTGACACATAAGTTTGTCACTTGTATACTTCTGTTGATTATTTTAATAGAAATACTCTTTTCTCATCTAATTGATATCATGAAAATATTTGAATTTTTATTCCATAGGCGAATTTATCATGAATTTTAATGTATTATCTTATTTTATATGATAACATTATATATTATCATCATATGCTTGTGTATCTTGGTTGTTGAGGAAAAGTTGTAGGTATAAAGCTTTGAGTTGTGTGATCAAAGATGGTCTTCATCGATTGTCTGGACGAGGCAGGATCTTTATCTTGTCTTGTTAGAATTTCATTCATATGGCATACTTGGGATTAGATTTGATTTCTTCAGTCATTCTGTCTGTTGTGGTTTACCCCATGCCAGAGAGTGATTTTCCTCATAACACCTAGGGTTTTACTTCCTCAAGCAAGTCTTGTTGTCATTTTCACTATAACCTTTTTTAGGGGACACTTTAGAAAGAGAAACTCATAGGTTGTTTAGAATAAATATTAGGGTACATTTGGTATTAATTTTATATTCTATTTCATTATACTTTCATAGATACACCCTATGGAAGATAGGGTTTTTGACTAGTCCTACCACTAGTATCAAATAGGTGTTACGAGAAAAACAATAATATATTATTCATAGAGGATCCAAATTATGTGAGATCTATGGCACTACAAAGAAGAAATTTCATATTACTATAGGTCAAAATTCCAGACTCATAGAGGGTGAAATTTAATAAATACATCAAAAGGAAGTTCGTTGAGGAGGACAGACTCCAAATTAGGGTGTCAAATGTATGTTCACTTAAAACTGTCATAAATTTTGATTGGAATGTATGATTGAGCTAATTCAAAATCCATTGGAAAGAGAAATAATATTATATTTTATTGGAACAAGGATTATATCTATTTGAGATCATTACCCTTAATATATTGAGGTTGTAAGTTAAGGGTTGGGGTTAGACCTCAATTAATAATCAATGGCAATACTGAATTTTTATGGATATGAAGATAAAGATGAAACTATTCATATGGAATGGTTGAGGATGATAAACAAATATAATTTGATACCTTTGATGGTAGGATTGTTCTTGAGTGGATAATTTATTAAGTGGTGGGAAATTCTTGATGAAGGCACTAGATTCTCCCTCTCATGGGAAAATTTTGAAAAAATCTTCTCAAATAAATGGATCAATGAAAAAAAATTGAAGGAGGTACATAAAATTCAAGTGTAACTAAAGGAATCAAAAGAAAATGTCTCCAAATTGCAAAAGGATAATGAGGATCTATGAAATTATAATACATAGAAAAATGATGAGTTCATCAAGATGAAATCCCTTAATGAATCACTCATTAAGGGGATTAAGTGTTGGAATACTAAGAGTCTGGNGGGGCGTGAATCATTATGATAGAATTTTACCACTTTTAACCACAAATATAAATGTCAAATTTATCAACAATATATCATCAATGTATCATTAGTATATCATAAGAGAATAAACATAAGTAACATCACATCAACAACATCACATCAAGATACAAAGTACACCAACATTTATGTGGAAACCCAAATGGGAGAAAACCACAAAATGATTTCCTATATATCCAATATTAAATTCATTGTAAGCACCAACTTCCCAATTCTATAGCTACAACAGGAAGGAGGCTATGACCCCTATTTACAGGCTCGAACCTGGAGGAAGCTACAACTCCTTGAATTCTCTAGCTCCAACCAGAAGGAGGCTACAAACCCCTAATTCTTAGGCTCCAACCTAAAGGAAGTTCCAATGCCCTGTGTTCTTTGACACCAACTGGAAGGAGCCTACAACCCCCTTTCCTTGGCCCATCATGTTGCCCTGAAATATAAATGTAGAGCAACTGTTACTACTTTATCACAACCTCTTTCATTGCCACTATCACTGTCACTGTCTCTATCACAACCTCTGTAATTTTCATTGTACCATCAACCTTATATACCAAAACATGTTCCATGCCATGCATCAAATGTTTACCAACAAATGTAGTAAAACATGCATCAATAATGTACCATAAGATATGTCAAATGAAGATACCAAAACATCAATTATGAGTAGCCAATCATGTACCATGTATTAGAACATCAATCACATATAAGACCAATACCATATACCATATAATCAATGAAGTGCCTTAGAGAACCAAAGCATATGCCTCATGCATATTCCACCATACATCAAGTGTATGCCTCAACCATACATCCACATCTCAAAGATGAACCATAACAGTCATGTCATAAATAGATACAAGAATATACCTCAATCTACCATGTAGCCAATATGCACCTCATTCATGTGCCAAATGAAATATACGTTAAGCATGTACCATACCATAACCAAGTATAATATTCACAACAAGAACATAATAATACCAATACCTCTATAGCTAACTTGATACTTAGTAGACCTAACCTCTAAGATTATTTCTGACCTCAAGGAACTGGTACAAGCATCACCCCCAAATATTTATTTTCCTCACGGTACTAAGACTTCATGTCACGCGGGGCCTCGCATGATGATCCCTAAGAAACCCTTAGGGATGAATCACATGACACTAGTAGTCTGACCCGTGGGGGTCAAGTAAACTAGGGTTTCCTCAGATATTTTCCCTCTTCACTACAAACCTGAAAATCCTGCACTCCTCACTTGAATCTACCTCATATTTCATTGTCACTAACCTACCAAATAGATCACTAGTTCACTAGAAGATATTCAATAGAATGAGTGAGTGAATGTGCATATGAGAGAATCCTTGATCTATATTTATACTTTTTAAAAGTAACCTCTCTCCTTAATATTAGGGGCTTCTAGAATTTATTGTTACAACCACTTTACCCTTTCATTAAATACTTCTAACCAACTAGGTGATTCTTGACCATTCTTCGGGGCTTCTAACTTTACAAGGCCATAACTCCTCAACCATGAGGAACCACGTGGCATACCACCTATCACCAAAAACAAACATGACAAGGAATATCCTTTCATGAGTGAGTTACCTGAATTTATGCCATCCTTCATGAACTTTTTCCTTTATCAACTTTGGGTTCCATAACCATACCTTTGGGGCTACCAGACTTATTCAAGGTTTGACATCAATGAAAACCAATCTTTCAACAATCTCCCCCTTTGGCATTGATGGAAAAAATGATGGCATGGTAACATTAATGCTCCTTCTCATACTCCCCCTGTGATTAGTGCTCCCCCTATGACCATTGCTCCCCCTGTCTCCATGCATTTTCTCTTTCTTTCTATTTCCATGCATATGTTCTCTATATCCACCTTTGGCATCAATGGAAAAGTGTAAATCTCCTTGGGGTTTATCCCCCTTTCTTCATCCATTTTATCTTCATGGTGCTTCCTTATGTAAATCTATGATGCATACGAAAAGCATTCAAAAGATTCTTTAATAATATTATTCATGTCTTTTACTTATATTCCCCTATTTGACTGTGTCATATGTCATGTGGATCATTATGGGGTAGAAGCATCTCCATTTTTCTATCGAAGATACTTAAAAGTCTCCCTCGAAAGAGGTTTGGTGAAGATATTTGCAATCTTATATTTTGTCCCAATGTACTCTATCTTGATGTTCTTCTTTGTAGCTTGTTCCCGTATAAAGTGATACTTGATCGTAATGTGTTTCTTCTTGGAATGCATCACTATATTCTTAGAGATACTGATAGCACTAGTGTTATCACATAATATTGAAATGGGCTCATCATAACTCACGTGTATATCCTGCAATGTTTTCTTCGTCCATAGAACTTGAGTGCAACATGTTGTCGCTGCAATATAGTTTTCTTCTATTGTGGAAAAATATATTAATGATTGTTTCTTGCTCAACCATGATACCAGACAATCATCTAAGTAGAAATCTTCTCCACTTGTATTTTTTCTATCATCAATACAACTTTGCCAATATGCATCTGTGTAATTTACCAAAGATATATCATTCCCTTTTGGATACCATAATCCAAACTCTTATGTTCATTTGAGATATATGAATATCCTCTTTACTACCATAACATGTGTTTCCTTTGGTGTTTCTTGAAACCTTGCAACCTGTCCAACTTACTGCATCACATCTGGTCTAGAAGATGTAACATAGAATAAGATACCAATCAACAATCTATAGAGTATCTGATATGCATCCTTATAATCATCATCCTTTCTTAAATTCCTACTAGTCTTCATAGGAGTACTCACATGTTTGCAATCTTCCATTTTGAACTTCTTTAGCTTTCTCCAATGTACTTGGTCTAAGAGATGAAGATAGCTTTATCATCTTGACATATCTGTAATCCTAAAAATAAAGTTAACTCACCAAGAAGAGACATTTCGAACTCATTATGTATGTCTTAGAAAAATTTTGACTCATCTTGTCATCATCGCTTCCAAAGATAATGTCTTCTACATAAACTTCAATTATCAATATACTATCTTGATCCACTTTTATGTAGAGATTGTTTTTTGCATTTCCCTTCTTGAATCCTTGTTGTTGAATATACTTGTCCAATCTTGAATACCATGCTCTAGGGGCCTGCTTAATTCCATACAATTCTTTCTTCATCCTGCACACAATCTTCCTTCTCTGATAGTAGAAATTCTTTTGGTTGTTTGATGTGGACTTCTTCTTCTAATTATCCATTAATAAAGGTTGATTCAACATACACTTGATACACTTTAACTCTTTTGGAAGATGCATAGGATAAGACCGATCTGATTGCTTCCATCCTAGAAACTTGGGAAAATGTTTCTTCAAAATATATGATGGACATATATGTTTATTTTCCTAAGAAATATCTTTCTTTTCCAATTTCATTTAGGACACATATGTTGTTTGGGGTTCTTATAGTTGTAGCCACCAACCTACCTAATCCTTCTTTTCTTATCTCACATTTTTCTAAGTCGAATAAAATTTTGTGTCCTTGATCACACATTCGAATTACACTGAGTAGATTGTGCTTCATATATTCAACTAGTAGAACATTTTCTTCCTTGGTATAATTTCTTCCAAGCTTCAGTGTCCCTCTTCCTATAATTTTCATTGAGTTATCATTTCCGAATGAAACTGATCCATCTCATTCCTTTTTCAGGGTAAGGAACTTGTTCTTATCACCTCTCATATGCTTTGAACAACCACTATAAACATACCACACACTCTTCTTGTGTTAATATTGTAGAGAAAGAGAGAATTCTTCGGTGTTGAATTGTTCCTACTTTTTAATCCATATTATTTGTGGTTCCTGTTTATGATTGTTTATATTTTGTTTTGATTCTCTTGGAGGAACAAATTGTCTTGGAGGAAAAATCAATCTACAATCTTTGGCCATGTGTCCAAAATTGTTGCATTTGTAACATTCTACTTCATTACTCAATGATCCAAATCTGTTGTAGTTTTTGTTCTATGTTTCATAAGTTCTTCTTGCATAACTTTTATTTGAGTAGTCTTCATAGTTGCTTATGTTCTTGGAATAAGATCTACAATTTATATCTTTTTGTCTAAAATTGTTACACGAATAACATAATCCAAGAAAAATAGTTTGATACCTAGATGTAGGGGATATTCTGAATGGTGTTTCTCTTATGAAACCTTCTTCTTCTTGAGTTTTTGTTGATTTTTGATTTTTTGTTTTCAATATTCTAGGTAGTCTAGTTCCTTTGTGATTTTCTTCTTAAATACCTCTGACGATTTATGCATAGCTTCTTTGTTCTGCTTCTTGTTTTGTCGTCTTGGAGATCAAACTTTTCTCACTATGCATCTAGTTGTATCGTAGCCTGGACCTATCATAGTATGGTATTTGAATATTGATGATCTCATCCAATATTTTGGTTCTATTCTGTTGCATATATTTCTTCTGAGGATCCTTTCTTAAACTGACTACTTCTGTTTCCAAGATCTCAATCATCTTGTCCTTTTATTCTAACTGATTTATGAGTGTTTCTTCAATTCTTTTGTCTTATTCTACTTGGGTTTTTAACTTTGTGATTATTTGTTCAATTAGAGTTCGAATTTTGATATCCTTCTTTCTTCTTTATTCTTCTTTGAGTGACTTGATTTTATTTTTTTCTTTCCCCAATTCTTCCAAGGAACTGATTAATTTTTCTTTGAGATTGACTTCACCTTCTTCTTTGAAATTTTATTCATCATCATTATCTACTGCCATGAAGAGTACTCTTTCTAAATCATTATCACTATCATCATCCTTGTTTGTTGATGAACTATCTTCCTTTGAGTAGGAAATTTTCTTGAAAAATTTATTTTTGTTTCTTTTCTGATCTCCCTTTTGACTTCTCTTTTTCTTCTTAGGATCATCTTATTCATCGATATTTTTATTCTTAGCATAAGGAAATTTAGAAGAAAAATGACCAATACTACCACAATTAAACCATTTCAATGGAAGCATACCTTTGTATTTGTTGGTTCCTCTTTTCAAAAATTTTACAAAGTTTTCCATTTCTTCATCTTCCTCTGAATCGCCACTACAACTACAATCTAATTTTGATTTTTTCTTGTTTTTCTTCTTTGACTTCTTGGATGCCTTGAATTCTTCTTCCTTTGTAACTATATTATCTTTCTCTATCCTCATTCCTTAAGCTGTGAGTATCCCATGTAGTGTTTCCATGCTCAATGTAGCTAGGTCCGTTCTTTCTTCCAGGGATAAAATCTTTGGGTCATATCTCATAGGTAGAGACCTTAGTACCTTTTGAACAATGATTGGTTCTTTCATTTCTTCTCCCAAACCTTTAATAGAATTGATTGTTGCATCAACTCGTAGAAAGTAGGAGAAAATGTCTTCATCCTCCTTCATCTTAAATTGTTCTAAATTCGCTCTAAAGGTTTGAAGTTTATCTCCCTTGACTTTGGCATCACCTTCATAGATATTTTGAAGTTTTTCCCAAAATTCCTTTCCATATTCACAGTGCATGACCTTGAGATGTATTGATTCAATTAGACCATTCAAAATATCATTTTTGGCTCTTGAGTTGTTTTCTTCAAGTTTATTTCCATCCATGTCTATTGGTGGAGTGGACGGTGCATTGTATCCATCTATTACTACTTGCCAGACATCAAATCCTCGTTCTTTTACATGTGTTTTCAGACTTCTTCTCTAGAAGGCATAGTTCTAGCCATCAAACTATGGTACTCCAATATTAGTGTATTCCATGATGTCCTTCTAGTGGTTATATTTTTTCTTGAATGACCTTCTATGATAGAAATTGTTGGAATAATGAGAGGGGGAGGTGTGAATCGAAATGAGCACTTTTACCACTTTTAACCACAAATATAAATCTCAACTTTATCAGCAGTATATCATCAATGTATCATTAGTATATCATAAGAATATAAACATGAGCAACATCACATCAACAAAAGCACATCAAAATACACATTACACCATAATTTACATGGAAACCAAAATGAGACAAAACCATGAAATGTTTTCTTATATGTCAAATATTACATCCATTGGAAGCACCAACTTCCCAATTCTCCAGCTATAATTGGAAGGAGGCTATGACCCCCTATTTATGGAATCCAACCTGAAGGAAGCTACAACTCCCTGAATTCTATGGCTCCAACCAGAAGGAAGCTACAACCCCCTGATTCTCAGGCTCCAACCTAAAGGAAGCTCCAACTCCCTTTGTTCTTTGACACCAATCAGAAGGAGGCTACAACCCACTTTCCTTTCCCTGTACCGCCACCCTGAAATATAAATGTAGACAAATTGTCACTAGCATTGTCACTCCCACTTTCATTATCACTGTCATTATCATTGTCTCTATCACAACCTCTGTCACTTCCACTGTCAGTGTCACTATCTCTACAACAACCTCTGTAACTGTCACTGTACCATCAACCTGCTATACCAAAACTTGTGCCATACAATGCATCAAATGTATACCAACAAATGTAGGATAAAATGCATCAATCATGTAACATAAGATATACCAAATGTAGATACCAAAACATCAATGATGAGTATCCAATCATGTACCATGTACTAGAACATCAATCACATATAGGTCCAGTACCATGTACCATAGAATCAACCATTTATATACTTGTACCATATCATTAATGAAGTTCCTCAAATAACCAAAGCATGTGCCTCATGCATATGCTACCATACATCAAGTGTTTACCTCAACCATACATCCACATCTCAAATATGAACCGTAACAGTCATGTCATAACCAGATACAAGAATATACCTCAATCTACCATGTAGCCAATATGTACCACAATCATGTGCAAACCAAAGATACCTTAAGCATGTACCATACCATAATCAAGTATAATCTTCACAACAAGCACATAAGCATACCAATACCTCTATAGCTTATCTGATACTTAGTAGACCTAACCTGTAAGCTTACTTCTGACCTCAAGGACTTGGTACAAGCATCACCCCAAATATTTATTGTCCTCATGGGAATAAGACATCTTGTCATGTGGGACCTCACATGACGAGCCCTAAGCAACCTGCAGAGATGCCTCGCAGGACACTAGTAGTCTGACCCGCGGGGATCAACTAAACTAGGGTTTCCTCATATATTTTCTCTCTTCACTGCAACCCCAAAACTCCCACACTCCTCACTTTTCGCTACCTCATATTTAACCATCACTAAATTGTGAAATAGATCACTAGTTCAGTAGAATATATTCAATATAATGAGTGAGTGAATGTGCATATGAGATACTCCTTGAGGTGTATTTATACTTTTTCAAAGTAACCTCTCTGCTTAATATTATGGTATTTTAGAATTTCTTGTTACAATGACTTTACCCTTTCATTAAAGACTTGTAACCAACTAGGGGCTTCTTGACCCTTCTTCGGGGCTTCTAACTTCACAAGGCCATAAATTCTCAACCGTCATGAACCATTTGGTGTACCACCTATCACCGGAAACAACATGAAGAAGACTATCCATCCATGCGTGAGTTACCTACATTTACACCATCCTTCATGACCCTTTTCCTTGTTAAAATATGGTTTCCATAACCATACCTTTGGGGATACTGGACTTCTTCAAGGGTTGACATCAATGACAACCAATCTTTCAGCATTAAGAACCTAAAACAAGAAAATAGTAGCAAGGATAAATGGGAAAATTATGATTCAAGGGAAGAATTGAAAAATAAAGATGAAGAGGTATTTATATTATGAAACCATAATAAAAAACTATTGGATGAGGTTAAGAGATTGAAATAAGAAAAGAAGAATTATCAAAATCTAGAAGAAACAAGGATCTTGGATGGAGAATATATCAAAATACTTGAAGAGGAAATTTGCAATAAGTTTAGGGAATCCCTAAATACTGATGACATAAAATTAGAAATGCAATCCCAAATTGAAGAAGAATGTCAAAATTTGATAAATGGAGTGACATTGCAGCTCCAAAAGGAGAAAGAGGACAAGATTCAAGAATGTCACCAGAAGATACTTGAAGAAGTTGAACTTCATCTAGAGGATGTACGTATCAAATATGATGGTATTGTATCCAAGTCTAGAGTAATCAAAGAGAAATCAAAGAGGGTAGAGGATTCCACTGTCTATGAAAATAATATAGATGAAAGGGGTGTGTAGAATGAAAAACACCCGTCAAATATGAAACCATGTCGACACCCTCATTATCAGGAATGTTTTCAAGGAATATGAGAAGATCAATATTATCATTATCAAGGAATAATATGAGACACTTATCAATATTCATGGAATATGGCATCACAAAACCATTATTCAACAACATATTATCATAGACCACCATCTATTATAGATTTGAGAAGCTTAAAAAACAATACAAGGAATAAAGGGAAAGAAAATTGTGCAACTACTAGCCACTAAGGATTATGACAAAACATAATTAATTTTGGATGGATGGATCACCGTCAATGGAAAGAATAAAGTAGGAACATAAGAAAGTCACATTACTGTTGATATTACTAAGACAACTGAGAGGGGGGGGTGAATCAGTTGTTATTGTGCTTAAACAATTTTAAGTCTATTAATACATTCTTAATCTTTCTTCAAGGGATCATCAACATTCTACAACATATGGACAATAAAAGTAATGAGCATTAGTCACACATAAGGTATACACAGAGATAGATTTTCATGAGGAAACCCATAAAGGGAGAAAACCTCTTCTTCTTAGAAATGATAGGCAATATTTTAAGTTTTGTACATCATCTATAATTGAGCACCAACTCAATGTGAGGTTGCTACCTCTGTTTTACAAGATGCAACTTGTTTGAGAGCACCAACTCTCTAGTTTCTCTAGCACCCACTAGAAGGAAGCACTAAATCCCTTAATGTTCCAGCACCAATTGATTATTGGATGGAAGCACCAACTTCCAGTTACACAGGCTCCAACCTGTATAATAGAGAACACTTGTTCTCCCTTGCACCACCCTGCCACCCTGGTTTCTCTGGCTACAATCAGATGGAAGCTACAACTCCTTGTGTTCAAGCTCCCACTTGAACCTCTGAGGACAACAGTCCTCCCTAGCACCTCCCAACCACCCTGGAATATAAATGAATAATTAAATAACCAAATACACAGATAAATCGATTCTTACCACTTCTTCTTTATTTTGCAAATCTGGTCTTCTTCTAACTGTTCTGCAATTCTTCTCTTCCTTTGTCTATTCTGCAAATCTGCTCTGCTTCAACTAGTTCTGTCATTCTGCTCTGCTTCAACTTGTTCTGTCATTATGTTCTGTTTCAAGTATTTTCCTCATTTGTTACTCTTCTCTGAGTTTTATCTCACACTGCACATATTCTTAGTCTCACATTGCGCATCCTATGATTTTCCCTTTCTTACAGTTTAATTCATTTTTTGTCTAAAACGATCAATCACACACAGTCTGTATCTTTTTCTTTTATGCACAATGCCCACAACAGTTACACTTTTCATCTTCTTCAAAAAAAGAAAACCATCTTAGCAATTGAAACGCCAACCGATCAAGGATCATGACTCAGTTTAGCTAACAGATTCATAACTGATGAATTAACTGTGATAGAGAACAGTAGCCCTCCGATCACATTCAATTTTATCTGCACCGTTGGATGAACTTTATTAATCTTTCCTTTAAATTGGGTTTCGGCATTTCAGCATTCATGTGGCCAAGTGTCTCGACACTTCATATTGTGATCTCCGAAACACCGATACAAAGCTTTTCTGCACTAGCTCCTTCCTCTATATGACCAAGGTCATGACCAAGCGCTTATGCATAAAGTGCTTTTCGTGAATTTGCATTTTGTGAATCTGGAGATGAGGCATCTCGACTCTCCAAGTCGCAATCCCTGAAACTCTGAAATAGATCTTATCTGAGTTGACTCCTTCCCTTCTTGTGACCACTGGCGGTGACCGTAGGCTATGCCAAAAGGTTCACAAGTTTATAAACTTCATCGAGTCTGATCGATGGTTGAAATCTCCATAGATCCGAAGGTCCATATCTTATCGTGATATCGCATCTCACGATTTTCCACACCATGCTCCATTGACTCTAAGTCAGCGACTTGTCCTATGATTCGACAGTCCAGATCTGATCTTAATTCAGTGGCTCAGATCATATTGTGATTTCGCATATCGCGATTTTGACGTTCTTGTTTCTTTCCTCTCCAAGTCGCAAGTTGCAAAACTCTGAAATGGCATGGGATCAACGGTCCAGATCACACCTTGATCTGACGGCTGAGATTAAATCACAATTTCACGTATCGTGATTTCAATGGTTATGTTTCTTTCCTTTCCATGTCACGAGTTTCGAAACTCCAAAATGATGTGGGATCAACGGTCCAGATCACACCTTGAACTGACGGCTGCGATTAAATCATGATTTCATATATCATGATTTAAGTGGTTATGTTTCTTGTCTCTCCAAGTCGTGAGTCGTGAAACTCCGAAATGGCATGGGATCAAAGGTCCAGATCACACCTTGATCCGACGGCTACAATTAAATCGTGATTTTGTATATCGTGATTTCCATGGTTGTGTTTCTTGCCTCTCCAAGTCGTGAGTCGTGAAACTCCGAAATGGCGTGGGATCAATAGTCTCAATCAACACTTGATCTGACGGTCATCGGGAATTGTAAATGGGATCCAATGCTCAGAAATGTTGCTTCTCCTCCCGAGCTAACTTTGTTTCGTTTACTCTGATATTTCCATCAATGATCTTCCAACAATCCTCTGCACTATCTCTTCTGAGCTTATTCGAATCTTCTCTGTGGCGTCTTCTCGTAATGCCCATCTATTACATACTTTGTGTACTCATGCCATCTTCACTATTGTACTTTCCATCAATGACAAGTATACAAGCATGCGTTGTCTGTTAAATATTTGTCAACATTCTCCCCCTTTGGCATTGATGGCAACACAAGCACTGACATGCATTTGAACTCTCCTCCCAGACTCTTTTCTCCCCCTTTGACATCAATGTCAAAGAAGAAACATGCTCCCCCTGAGCTGTTGCAAAACATACCCCCCCTATAAACTATGAGCATCTTGGAAATACACAAGATATTCAATAAGTACCCCCCCTGACCAGGAGAATAGATTAGACACAACAAATTATAACCCCCAACTTTTGACAAAGATATCCAAAAGGGGTTGTTGCTAATGGTTTTGTAAATATATCTGCAATATGTTTTGTAGAAGGTATATAATTCAATTGAACAATTCTGTTTGTAACTTGTTCTCTGAGAAAATGGTACTTTATTGGAATATGCTTATTCTTGGAATGAAGAACAGGATTCTTGGAGACACTAATGGCACTGGTGTTATCACAGTTAATTGGAATGGGATCAGTGTAAGTTACCTTCAAATCTGCAAGAGTTTGTATCATCCATAAAATTTGTGTGCAGCAAGTAGCAGTAACAATGTATTCTACCTCTGTAGTTGATAATGAAATGGATCCTTGCTTTTTACTAATCCATGCAACTAATGAGTCACCCAGAAAGAATGCTCCTCCACTGGTGCTTTTTCTCTCGTCAACACAGTTTGCCCAATCTGCATCTGAATAAGCAGTTAACTGGAAATTATGATTTCTTGGATACCACAGACCATAAGTCATTGTTCCCTTCAAGTATTTAAATATCCTTTTGAAAACTACCAAATGACTTTGTTTAGGAGCAACCTAATAACGACCTACCATTCCAACAGCTTGCATTATATCAGGACGAGATGCTATGATGTACAGAAGATTGCCTATCATAGAGTGATATGACCTTTGATCAATATCAGGTGAGATATCATCTTTACTCAGCTTTCAACCAACCACAATAGGTGTACTAATAGGAGAGGAATCCTCCATCTGAAATTTCTTTAACATCTCTTTCAAATATTTTTCTTGAGAGATAAATATTCCTACATAACTCTATTTTACTTGTAAGCCAAGAAAATATGATAGTTCTCCTATCATGGACATCTCAAACTCTATTTGCATAGAATTAGAAAACCACTGGATAGATGATTCATTAGTACAACCAAAAATAATATAATCTACATAAACCAGAACAACTAGTAAATTATCACCTTCAGACTTAATGTAGAGATTGTTGTCAATAGTACCTTTCTTGAACCCTTTGTCTTGTAGAAATTTGTCCAGTCTATAATACCAAGCTCGTGGTGCTTGTTTTATTCCATATAAGGCCTTCTTCAGCTTGCAAACATGATTAGGATTATCTGTCAATGAGAATCCTTCAGGTTGCTCCATATATACTTCTTCTTCTAGATCTTCATTTAGAAATGTTGACTTAACATCCATCTGATAAACTTTAAAGTTCTTATGACATGAATAAGCAAGAAACATTCTAATGGCTTCCAATCTTGCCATTGGTGTAAAAGTTTCATCAAAGTCCTAACCTTCAACTTGTGCATATCCTTTACAGACCAATCTGGCTTTATTTCTAACAACTTTCCCTTTTTCATTCATTTTATTCTTGAACACCCATTTGGAACCTATTACATTCTTATCTTCAGGTCTAGGGACAATCTCCCAAGTATTGTTCTTTTCAATTTGATCAAGCTCTTCATTCATTTCTCTAATCCAACCATCATCCTAGCTAGCTTCCTAAAAAAAATTTAGGTTCAATCATAGATAAAAAGGCAACATGAGATTGTTCTGAGTCTTTAATCAATTTCCTTCTTGTCTGAACTCCTTTATTTATATCCCCAATTATCTGATTTTCAGGATGATTCTTTCTAATAATTCTGAGAGGTGATTTTGCTTCTTTCTGCTAAATTGTGTCAAACTGAGTATTCGTATCTTCATATGATTCAGATTCTTCCTTTTATGATCCTTGGACCTGTTCTTCTTCATCTTCAACTATATCTTATGTTGTTGGTTCAACACTGCTTACATTTCTGACTGGGATTTCTTCATCAACTTTTATATCTATACAATCAACTAGTTTATGCAGTCTCTTATTGTAGCATCTGTACCCTTTACTATTTGTAGCATAACCCAAAAAGATACCTTCATCATCCCATTCATCATATTTGCCAATATTTTCATCATTGTTCTTGATATAACATTTACTCCCAAAAACTTTAAAATGCTTGATTGAAGCAGGTCTTCCAAACCATAGTTCATAAGGGGTCTTGTCACTATGAGGCCTGAGATGAGATTTGTTAAGGATATGAACAACTGTATGAATTTCTTCCACCCAATATGTCTGAGGTATGTTCCTTTCATTCATCATTGATCTTGCCTTTTGCTGTACTGACCTATTCTGCCTCTCAACAACTCCATTTTGCTGTGGAGTCCTTGGAATTTTGTACTCTCTTTTGATCCAATGTTTATCACAGAACTCTTTGAAGTTCCCTGAACTAAACTCTCCTCCTCTATCATACCTTACTGCCTTTAATCTTTTTCCTGTTTGATTCTCAGTCAAAGCCTTAAACACTTTGAATTTTTCAAATGCTTCAGATTTTTCTTTCAAAAAGGCAACCCAAGTTAGTCTAGAATAGTCATAAATAATCAACATAAAGTAATTTTCTTTTCCTGTACCTTCTTTCCTTGATGGACCACATAAATCCATATGTACTAACTGGAGAAGTTTTTCTGTTGAAGGAAAGTTTTTTGATTTGAACTGAGTGCGAGTAAGCTTTCCTATCTGACAGGGTTTACAAACAGAGTCATATGGTTTTGATATATTCGGAAGATCTTTTACCGCCCCATTGTTTCTGAGTTTGATTATGTGATCAAAATTTAGGTGACCAAGTCTCCTATGCCACAACCAACTTTCATCATATTTGCTTAAGTGACATTCTTCTTTTTCTTCTTTTAGTACATAGACATTGTTTTCTATTCTTATACCTTTTGCAACTAGCTATCCTGAATCCACAGATTTTATTCTACAGTCTTTAGAGGTAAAGACAACTTCACACCCTCAGTCACAGACTTGACTAACACTAAGCAAATTATGTTTCAAACCTTCTACAAACAACACATATTGAACTTTCATTTTTCCATTACTCAAACTTACAATTCCTTTACCTTTTATCTTTCCTGGTGCATCATTTCCAAAAGTTACATTCCCTGATTTTCTATCACTTAGAGTTAGAAACTTACTTTTGTCTCCAGTCATGTGTTTGGAGCATCCATTGTCAATATACCAGGGATTCTTTTTTGGGGGGGCTTATAGCACTAGTCCACACTTGTCATCTACTTTCTTCTTCCAAACTTTGACATTTTCAGTAGTGGGGATCAAATCTGACTTGTAATTCTTTAAGTGATAGTCTGCAGCTTTATGTCCATAATTATGGCAGTTGTAACATTCTGGTTCACTGAATAATAGATCATAATGATTTTTATGCTTATAATTGTTGTTGTGTTTCACCTGTGTCCTTCTCCCAGTTATCACATGATTTATAGTCTGTGATTGTTTGTTTCTTGGCTGTCTCAATATTTGTTGTGGAAGATAGTTATTCATTGAATATCTTGATTGTTCATATCAAAATCTTAAAGAGCGGTTTATAGCTTTGTGACCAAAATTAGAGCAGAAAAAAAAATAACCATAGAAAAAATCTTTGTACCTTGAAAAAATATGTCTTCTTGGAGGAGGTCGATTTCTTTCATGTCGATAATCTTTCTGATCTACAAATTCGGTTCTAGTGCTTTTTCTTTCATTCCTTCTTGGTGGCTTATTTTCCTTCTTTGTTTCTGCAGAGTGACTATTGTCAACGTTTGAGGATTTGACAAACTTGATAGATTATGTATTACTTGGATGATCACTACTTGATCCTTCTTCATATCCCAATCCATCTTTCAATTTTGAATTTCTTTGTTGATTTAGAATGGAGGTTGATCCTTTTGAGGCTTTAATACTTGGCAGATTTTGGTGATACAATCCTTTAAACTTCTCCATTTATTTTCTGGTTTTTACTATCTCTTCTTCTAAGGCTTCACACTTGACTTTCTTCTCTGACAATTGTTGTTTCAGTATGTCTTCTATTTTCTTTGCCTCTTCTAATTCCACTTTCAGAAGAGAAAAGTCTTCATCAGGTTGTTTACTGTCTTTCTCGAACTGTGTCAACAATTGTTTTTGCTTTTTGTTCTTAATTATGAGTCTATCAATTTCTTCCAGTGCACTGATCAATTCTCCTTCCATATTAACCACATCTTCTTCATCATTATCATCACTGCATGTGATTTTATTATCATAATCCTCTTTGGCCATAAGCATGAAGTCATTTGCCTTATCTTCAGAGGAAGAGTCACTATCGGTGTCTTTTGAGGAATTGTCATTATTTGCAACCAAACTTTTCTTCTTATTATATTTCTTGTATTTGTACTTCTTTTCATCATCAGAGTTATGGTCCTTTTTCTGATGAGGACACTTAGATGCAAAATGTCCTATCTTACCTCAGTTAAAGCATTTGAAGGGAAACTTCCCTTGATATTTTCCTGATCCTTTCTTTAACCTTCTCACAATTTTTTCCTAAATATCATCTAATTCTGAATCAGTATTCTTGTCTGCTTTAAAATATGCTTCTCTAGTAATGGATTTATCTTTGCTAATTCTCATTTCATATGCAGTTAAAGTTCCTAGAAGTTGATCAATGGATAGAGTTTTAAGATCATTTAATTCTTCTATTGCAGAGACTTTTGGATTAAATTTATCAGGCAGAGATCTTAAAATCTTCTGAACTAAGAGTGAGTCATCAAACTTCTCACCAAGACCCTTCATGGCATTTAGAAGTTCTTCAACTCTTAAAAAATACTTGCTAATTGTTTCATCTTCATTCATCTTTAGTTGATCAAATTTCAATCTGTATGTTTGAAGTTTGGCATATTTTACTTTCTCATTTCCTTCATAACTGCTAATAAGTTTATCCCACATTGCTTTGGCAGATTCAAGATGCATCACCTTTACAAAATCAGCTTCAGTAAGTCCATTCAAGATAGCATTCATTCCCTTAGCATTAAAACTAAACTCTAACTTATCGTCCTTGGAGGCTAGCACAACAGGCTTTGTATATCCAGTCTCTACTACATCCCAAACATCAACACCCAAAGCCATCAAGTATGTCCTCATTCTAATCTTCCAGAAGGAAAAATTTGTTCCATCAAATAGAGGGGGCTTAGAGGGTGAAGTCCCTTCATGACTTGTCATGTTTAAGCTTACAGATCTACCTTTGAATAAAAGGAACCCGCTATGATACCAATTGTTGATATTACTAAGACAACTGAGAGGGGGGGGGTGAATCAGTTGTTATTGTGCTTAAACAATTTTAAGTCTATTAATACATTCTTAATCTTTCTTCAAGTGATCATCAAAATTATACAACATATGGACAATAAAAGTAATGAGCATCAATCACACATAAGGTATACACAGAGATAGATTTTCACGAGGAAACCCATAAAGGGAGAAAACCTCTTCTTCTTAGAAATGATAGGCAATCTTTTAAGTTCTGTACATCATCTATAATTGAGCACCAACTCAATGTGAGGTTGCTACCTCTGTTTTACAAGATGCAACTTGTTTGAGAGAACCAACTCTCTGGTTTCTCTAGCACCCACTAGAAGGAAGAACCAATTCCCTTAATGTTCTAGCACCAACTTCCAGTTACATAGGCTCCAACCTGTATAACTGAGAACACTTGTTCTCCCTTGCACCACCCTTCCACCTTGGTTTCTCTGGATGCAACCAGATGGAAGCTACAACTCCCTATGTTCAAGATCCCACTTAAACCTATGAGGACAACAGTCCTCCCTAGCACCTCCCAACCACCCTGGAATATAAATGAATAATTAAACAACCAACTACACAGATAAATCGATTCTTACCACTTCTTCTCTATTCGTTAAATCTGGTCTTCTTCTAACTGTCTTGCAATTCTTATCTTCATTTGTCTGCTCTGCAAATCTGCTCTACTTCAACTAGTGCTGTCATTCTTATCTGCTTCAACTTGTTTTGTCATTCTATTATGTTTCAAGTCTTTTCCTGATCTGTTACTCTTCTCTGAGTTTTATCTCACACTGTGCATATTCTCAGTCTCACACTGCACATCCTGTGATTTTCCCTTTCTTACAGTTTAATTCATTTTTCGTCCAGAACGATCAATCACACACAGTCTATATCTTTTTCTTTTATGCACAATGCCCACAACAGTTACACTTCGCATCTTCTTCGACAAAAGAAAACCGTCTCAGCAACTGAAATGCCAACCGATCAAGAATCATGACTCAGTTTAGCTAATAGATTCGTAATTGATGAATTAACTGTGAGAGAGAACAATAGCCCTCTGATCATATTCAAGTTTATCTGCATCGTTGGATGAACTTTATTAATCTTACCTTTAAATCGGGTTTTGGCATTTCGGCATTCCTGTGGCCAAGTGTCTCGAAACTTCATATCGCGATCTTCGAAACTCTGATACAGTGCTTTTCTGTGCTAGCTCCTTCCTCTATATGACCAAGGTCATGACCAAGCGCTTATGCATAAAGTGGTTTTCAAGAATTTGCATTTCGTGAAATTGGAGATGAGGCATCTCGACTCTCCAAGTCGCGATCACTGAAACCCTGAAATGGAGCTTATCTGAGTTGACTCCTTCCCTTCTCATGACCACCAACGGTGACCATAGGCTGTGCCAAAAGGTGCGCAAGTTTATAAACTTCGTCGAGTCTAATCAACGATTGAAATCTCCATAGATCGGACGGTCCAGATCTTATTGCGATATCGCATCTCGAGAGTTTCCACACCATGCTCTGTTGACTCCAAGTCAGCAACTTGTCCTATGATTCGACGATCTAGATTTGATCTTAATTCAATGGCTCATATCATATCACGATTTCACATATCACGATTTTGACATTCTTGTTTCTTGCCTCTCCAAGTCGCGAGTCGTGAAACTACGAAATGGCGTGGGATCAACGGTCTAGATCACACCTTGATCTGATGACTGAGATTAAATCGTGATTTCACATATCGCGATTTCAGTGGTTATGTTTCTTGCCTCTCCAAGTCATGAGTCGTGAAACTCCAAAATGACGTGGGATCAACGGTCCAGATCACACCTTGAACTGACGGTTGCAATTAAATCGTGATTTCGCATATCGCGATATCAGTGGTTATGTTTCTTGCCTCTCCAATTCGCGAGTCGCAAAACTCCAAAATGGCATGGGATCAAAGGTCCAGATCACACCTTGATCTGAAGGCTACGATCAAATCATGATTTCAATGGTTGTGTTTCTTGCCTCTCCAAGTCGCGAGTCGTGAAACTCTGAAATGGCGTGGGATCAACAGTCCCGATCAACACTTGATCTGATGGTCATCGGGAATTGTAAATGGGATCCAATGCTCAAAAATGTTGTTTCTCCTCCCGAGCTTACTTTGTTCCATTACTCTGATCTTTCCATCGATGATCTGCCAACAATCCTCTGCACTATCTCTTCTGATCTTATTCGAATCTTCTCTGCAACGTCTTCTCGTAATGCCCATCTATTACATACTTTATGTACTCATGCCATCTTTACTATTGTACTTGACATCAATGACAAGTATACAAGCATGCGCTATCTGTTAAATATTTTCCAACAATTACTTGGCTTCAACACTTGTGAAGCCTTTAATTTCAAAGCTTTGAGGAAAAAGAGTTTTGAAGGAATGTACTATGTTATGAACCAAAGGGGGAATACACAGGGTTAAAGGTATTTGATATGACCCCAAGGGGGGGAATCTATGGGGCTAAATGTGCATGTAATGTGTAAATATGTATGTAATAGGGTCGACCTAATAGTAAAGGGGCTTCATGTGTAGTGTGTCAATATGTATATCTAGAGATGATGTATTCATTATTTAGAGAGGTGAATTGTAATGTATGAATGTATTTGGTTATGTGGAGGAGGTCCTCCTATTCTTTAAGGTGTTATTGTGTAACTTATATATCTTGGATTTGTGCTCCATGCTCACATTCTATAGAGGGTGTGTACTTATGTTATTTTATGATATTTTAAGCATTTGGATCAATACATATTCCAGATTTTAATTCTTGGCACTATGTCAAATTATTTTCAAAAGATGACAAAACAACATAGGATATTGGTTTTATTATTATGAAACTCCTTTGCAATTATTGTAACTATAACAAGGTGGTCCATATTTGAACGATATCTCATAAATCTGACATGGACTTTAATCCTTTTGTCCCTAGCTTTCTCTCCATGTGTTGATCTTATTTTCCAACATAATTCAATATAGTTTTGCTAAAAGAGGACTAATCATAGTAGTCCTATAATTAAAGGTATTTTTTTATCCCCACTTTTAAAAATTGGAACAATGAAGCTTTGAATCCATGATTTAGGGAAACCCTACCTGACTGCTAAATTGAAGAGAGCTTGTTGATGGAAGTAAAGAGGCGTTTTGTAAAGTTATGATCAAGGTCTTCAATTTTGTCATTATTTGGTAGGAGACTTAATTCATTATTTAAGTCCTATAGAAAAGTATCATATTTACTTATGTCGAAGATCAAGTACTTTTGGTCATTGTAATTCTCTTCTATTGGGATTTTTGGTATGATAAAGTTTAGATATGGGGTTAAAGGTCTATGACCTAAATACAGTTCATAATCATCTAAGAAATCAAAATTTACTATATGGTTATACATGAGGATATCACATATCACACAATCTATGACACTAGTGCCAAGCCCATGTATACAAGTCATATGGTTGGAATTTTTCCACATCATTAGAACATTCCAAATTATTAGATATTGATAACTACATAGCTTGATCAACTTGGAACCAAACAAATTCTCAACCAAGTCTTCAAAGTTTCTTTTGTATCTACTAGCTAAAACAAGGTCCCCATCTAACCATAGAGGATTAGGGTTGGAATCATTTCTTAATGTAATATCTTGGTTAGTTGTTTTTATAGCATTAAAATATCCTAGCAAGAGGATATTTCCTTAATTTCTCAAACTATAAATGTCATTTTCTAAGCCATTGTAAGAACAATTTTATCCATTTTTATTTATTTTTATAAAAGGTTGAATTAATAGGCACAAAAGAACATATTTCTATATCAAAACAAATTGACACCGATGTTTGAAATATCCATCCACATCTACGAATTGAGAGGGTCTTTCTTGTGAATTCTAACATCAGTGAATTTCTTTATGTAACAAGCTATGCCTCCAGTCCCTTTATGATGGGGCATATGGTTCCATAACAACCACAAGACAAATCCTTTTATGTTAGGGACCTTGAATTCTTCATAGTCCCATGTTTTAAAAAAGCAAGCAATATAATATCAATTCCACTCAAAATCCAACTTAATATGGGATATTTTCTTCATAAAAAACTACAACAATAATTAACACATGTTGTGATACAATGCCTTAAAAATGATAAATAGTCAATAATTATAGTCTACAATATGAGATGAGATAAGATCCTCCTAAGAATATCTCTCCTTGGTATATATATATAGGAGACAAAGGGTAAAATAATAATGAAATGGTGCAATGAGTGGGTCCAAAAATTTAATAATTCAATAAGGGGCTTAACAAGGGGTTTTATACATAACATGGGCTTTGTATGGGATTTTTTCTAGGGAATAACATGCCCCTCCTCTTCAAACAAGTGTTTTCCTCAATAATTGACAACCACTGGTGTGTATGAATGAAGAAATCAGCTTCCCATGTCACATCTTCCAATGTTAGGTTCTTCCATTTGATGAGGTACTCAGTAATTGCTTGATTTTGCAACTTCTTAATCCTTATTTGAAGGATTGTTTATGGTTCTAGTATGATTTTCCCTTCTCCATTCCTCTCTGATAAACAATTTTGTACTGGGATATTTTCATGGATGATCTTCTTTAAGAAAGAAACATGGGAGAATAGATGTACACTTCCTTTTCGCGGATGAATAACATGGGAATGATATTGGTAAAGGAGTTTCAAGAATATATTTATAAAACAATGGTTGTGTAATTCGACGACTAAGCTATCTACAGCCTATTAAAAGACCACATCCAATGGTTACAAATGATTTTGGAAAGATGACAACAAATTAAATTATGTTTAAACATAAAAAAAATACATATTTTCCACTCCTATAGGAATATTGTTGGGCCATATTGTATGCAAGTATGGGATAAAAGTCAACATGACTAAAATTAAAATCATCCTTGAATTGAATTTGCCAGTCAACCAGAAACAAATCCAAATTTTCCTTAGACACACAGGGTCTTATAGAGAGTTCATATCACATTAATCTGACATCACATTCCCAATCGATGATATTTTAAAGAAAGAAGTAGAGTTCCAATGGAGATAAGAATGTGAAAAATATTTTGAACAATTAGAAATAAAATTGGTAGAATCACCCATCCTACTATTTCTAGACTGGTCAATTAAATTCCATGTTCATGTCGATGCCTCAAGTGTCATTGTAGGTTTAGTCCTATCCCAACCATATTATGACATGGTCGACCACCCAAACACATATTACAGTCATAAATTAAATAAAGTATAAAGGAATTATTCGATGACATAACGATAAGCATTAACAATGATTTTTTCCTTGCAAAAATTTGACACTATTTATTAGAAAATACATTCACATTCTTCACAGATCATCAAGCACTAAAATATCTAGTCAATAAACCAGACCATCAAGGGAAAATCTATCGATGGATACCACTCTTTCAAGAATTTGATTTGGAAGTAGTAGTCCAACCTGGAAAGAAGAATTCCAGCCTAGATCATCTGTCCTGACTTGAAATAGGGGAATATTCGATGCTAATAGATGATGATTTATAGGATGTGAATCTACTCATGGTTGAAGTAGTTCCCAAAGAGATAGAATAAATTAAAAAAATTCTAGAATAAGGGAAAGCACCTGAAGATCTCCCAGCTAATAAACATAAAATCCTAGCCATGAAAGTTTCACCATTCACTCTCATGAATGGATATCTTTACAATATAGGACTCGAAAAATTCTACGAAGATGTGCATTAGAGCATGAACGTGAAGACATCATTAACAAAGCACATGCATGCCCAAAATAAGGTCACTTTCACGCCAACACGATAGCCATGGAAATCCTTCAATCCAGTCTTTGGTGGTTGACTTTACACAAAGAATGTCGATAACATGTAAAGAAATGAGATAAGTGTCAAAGCATAGGTCAACTATTGTGAAAAAATAAAATTCCAATGCACTTGGTAAACCCCAGTTTACCATTTGAAATATGTGTTATTGATTTTGTCAGTCCCTTCCCAAAAGGAAAAAAAAAATTGGGAGAAAAATACATTATTAAAGTTGTCGAATACCTAACAAAGTGGGCAAAAGAAGAACTGGTCGAAATATGCATAAATGAAAGAACTGAAAAAATCATTTATGAAAATATAGTAACTAGATTTGGCTTCCCCTTAACAATAATAAGTGATCAAGGAACCCAGTTCATAAATACTACAATTTAAGTATTGCTAAAGAAATTCATGATCAACCATAGAAAAACAATTGCATATCACCCACAAGCTAATGGAATCGTCGATTATTTTAACAAAACATTACATATGGTCTTGAAGAAAATATGTGGTCTCAATAGAAATGAGTAGGATGACAAAATTCCATCCATACTATGGGAATTCATAAAAACATACAAGAGATAAAATGGTAAGATTCCCTTTAAACTAGTCTATGGTCAAGAAGCATTGATCCCACTGCATTTCTTCACAAGCGCAGGTCAAATAGCCTCTATCCTAGAATTTTATAATGTGTTGAATACAAGACAATGCTTCTACCAACTTAACAAATTAGAAGAAGAAAGGATGTTTTCACAACAACATCAGGAAATTCAAAAGAGTCGACAAAAATCCTGGCATGGTCGACACCTTAAGAAGAAAGACATAAAAAGTGGAGACTTCATACTTCTATATGAATTCGAGTAAAAGTTAATCCAAGAAAGAAAGATGCTTCATGGTTAAATCCATACATGTTCAAGGATATCTGAACTTCAAGAGTAGTATAGTTGAAAATTGTACAAGGGAACACTTTCAAGAAATTAGTCAATGGGGCTCGTCTGAAAAGATATCACACATAGTAGTCTAAAGTCCTACTAGTGGAAACCTCTTTGGGGGTGCTAGTAGGACTCAATTTGGTTGAAAACCTCTGGGGTGACTTGATTCGAAAGTAAGGATAATAAATAAAAATAAAAAATAAAATAAAGACAAAACCAATAAATAAAAGTAAAAGGAATGTTAAGAACATACAAATCAATAAATCAAAATTAAGGAAGCAATAACAAAGTTGGTTACTAGGATTAAGTACAAAAACTGATCTTAAAACTATAAATATATGACCGACCTACAACACATCCATTCAAACTAGGATATTCGAATATGAGAAGAGAAAAGAGTCCATGGTAAGTAATTAGACAGGAAACCCAAAAATCAAGAGAAGGTTCTGCACCTAGGCAATACCTACACCATTACTTGAACAAATGAACCAGTCGATCAATTGAAAGAGAAGAATATCATTTAAAAGAACAAAAAACTCATAGATGTGACTTCCAAAAATCAAGCGAGCATGCAAACAAGACTTAAAGAAAACAAGATTATCCTGACCAAAGAAAGAATGTATTCAAAAGTTTGAGAAACCATCAAATTAATATAAAAATAGAGATAAACATGGTTGACCACCTCGACCGGAGGTATTTGATCATCAAGAAAGATAAACTTGACCAAGAAACCCAAACACATATCACTCAAGTTAAGTGCACACCCCAAGGATCTAAAATCAACAGACTTGATGTGACTAAGCCATTGGAACAAAGTAATTCCATTAATGCTCGATAGGATATGCTCAACCACCAAGCCTCCATCAAGATAGAAGTCACCTCATAGAAAAAATAACTTAATTTTGACACCAACATCAAGATAAATAAATTAGTATCCATACTAGTCCCTGCTCCATCTCCTCCCTATAAATTTGGATGAGGCATATGAATTCACCTCACTTCTATTTACACTTGAGTATCTGCATAATAAAGAAATATAAATTCTAGTTGCACATTTGAACCTCAAACTTGAGAAAGAGTAATCTGACCTTCAATAAATCATAGAAATGTAGAGAATGAGAGGTCGGGTCGAAGATTCATTGGTCAAACCATGAATAAATTCCAAGTTTGATAAAATTGGTGCAATTGAACTACAAACACGCATGAAAAACATCTACAATGCTCAAATAGAAGAGTTCAACTGGTCTTGACATTGGAAAAAATTCATGGCATGGGGGATGGAAGCTGGTGTTTGGAAAGAAGAAACAAGTTTCCTTGAGGTGGAAGGTATCTGTCACTTCCTAGGTGCACCTCAAGTCGTAGATTTCGATGGGTGGAAGGAGGAAGCTTCCAATTTCCTTGTCAGTCGATACCATAATGGCCATCTCTTGCGAGATTTCCCAGTTGGGATAACAGGAGGATTGATCCACTCAATCACAAGAATTCCATATGGGTGCACTTCAGAACCCAAAATGTTGAACCCTAGCGAGTGTTTTCAGGCTCTCACTAGAGGGACATCAACAAATAATTCAAAAGGGTTGTTTATCTTCAAAGTCACGGACCTTTACACTAAATGGAAATGCATCATAATGTCATTGTGATTTAAAACCGTAGGTCGAGATTCCAATGTGAAGCTTACAATGCTCGAATCTATTGTCCAAATATTCTAGACAGGAGCATAGTTTGACTGTGTAGATCACCTTGTTGCACTAATTAAGAGAAACTGCAAATATTTCCAAGAAAATGGCCACGTAATCAAATTCCTTTCACTCCTAATTTGGATTTCCATGAGACAAGTAGGCCCATTCAGAGAACCTTCATTTATTACATAGGAGACCCCAACTATGAACAATTTCACGGATTTCCCATCATGAGAATTTGGCTCATCCGACTCCATTTCATCTAACATTATGTTCAAATTTTGGGTACACCATGTGAAAAATGTATCACATAAGTGGTGGGTCAAACAACAAGTTCGACAGGCACTACCAGCAAGTGCCCATATTAAACTAATCTTGGACACCACCGTGCTTTGGTGTGGAATTACTAGAGGCCTGAGCCCTAAAGAGTTGGAATACCAGTCGACAATGTACCAAATTGTAATATACCTTGTGTATATTAAAATGACATTAATTATTAATTAAATCATTTTAATGTAATATTATTAATTTTAATGCAAAGTCACATATTTCTAGACAAAAGGGCGTGACTCTACTCATGTACACATATTTATACAGATTTTTGTACATTTGAATAGAAAATGAATAATACATTTATTAAATATTAAATATGTATTTTATATATATCAAGTATTAATATTCCAAGTGGTATCAGAGCGAAAATCTTGGTGAAAGCCAAAAGCACATGCGTTCAATATGGAAAATATCATTCTTAAAAGCATGAAAATTATGGAAACACTCTTGAAGAAATAAAGAATTATGTGAACAAAATAATGGAAGAACTAATAGAGAAGGAAGTCTTGGTATGATTGAAGGAGGGTTTCCACCAAAACTAAATCGCGCTTCAAGAAGGAAATCAAAAGTACCCCTTTGTCACCAAGTCAGACCTTGAAGGTGAGGGCCAGTTCACACCAGTGTTTGGACAGTCAACACCAACCAAATCAATGTTTGGACAGTTAGCACCAGTCACAATCTAGTCTTTGACACAAACAAGAATAAACATACACATAATCGCTAAACTAGATGATCATGAAAAGGTTATCATCTTTGTCAATGAATCCCACCAGAATTTGACGTCATTTCTCTGCAATGAGGAATGATATTTCTTAATTATAAACAATGGAGAGAAGGCCCTTGTAATGGAACTTGTGGGGAAAATAGCGAGTATGTATTTCTCAATGCTCTGGGGTGGTCCCTGTAAATAGTTCAGTGCATAACTTGTCGATATTTATGATGATCTCATGAGGAAAGGAGAGGCCTTTGAGATTGTGTTTGTCCACCTTGACCACGTGGAAGAAAAATTCAAAAAGTATCATGCAAGCATGCCATGGATGGCTCTACCATTTGGAGATAGGAATCAGTGTGAATTGTCTTGGTACTTTCATGTTCAGTCTATCCTAAACATGATTGTTATAGGGACACATGGGAAAATGTTAAAGAAGAAAGAAGTGGACTTGATCCTAGAACATAGAATCCGAGATGAACTATTTACAAAGGAAATAATTAAGGAGATTGAAGTTGAAGAGAAAACAATACTACGAGCGCAAACCATGGAGTCCCTCTTGGTTTCTGATCAAGGTTATTTTGTGATAGATTTTGATGATGGGGATAGTGTTAGACGTGTAGAGATTCCATTCCTAGTTTCTGAACTTGTGGGTGAGACAAATTCTTTGTTTTTCTTTATCAATCAATACGATGATTCATACTTTCAGTTTTCTCTGAAGCTTATTTGAGTATACAAGGATTTGAAGGAAAGAGGAGAAGTGTTTGAGGTTGTTTTAATCTATAATAAAGGTGAAACATAAAATTTTGAATATTTTGAATGTGATACTAGACATTGCTTTCCATGGATGGGTTTCCCTTTACAAAATAAAACTAAGGATCTCTTTTGGATTTTCGATGTTAAACACATCCCAAATTTGATTATTTTTTGTCCAAATGGAAAAGTTAATATAGACGATGATGGGAGGATCCAATTAGAGGAAGGGGAGTTCATTTTTTTCTCTAAAGTTGAAGTTATGAGTGAGATTAATGATGGAAAGACAAGAGAAGTAATGAATGTTATACCAAGTATTAAGCTTCCAAAAAGACACTAGTAATTTTGGATGCTATGAGATGGGTAGCATAGTCACTCAGGTTAAGAAATGAAAGCTATTAAGTTTTAAGCCACTGAAGGAAGCACTTGAAAATCTTGATGAGTTTCTTCTGAGAGATTTATCCAAGTTTGATCGCCCTACAATTATACACTTGGTTTTCTAAGCACTAAATAAATTTGTTCATCAATTTGGGTGTTTCCCTCATGCTACTTTGGAAGAATATGTCAGTGGATTTATTGATGTGGAAAAGGATTTAAATTACAATGAGAATTGCCTAATATGGTTGGATGTCAATTCCATTGATGAAAATTTAAATGTGCTCAAGCATTTTGCAAGTGGTTCTCGTGCAATATTGAATCGCATGGAAACTATGTTTGGTGGAATCGTTCGACAGGTAATCGTGAAATCCTATTATGGAAATTTTCATCCACTTTTCCAGTTCTTCTATTTCAATTCATTGGAATCTATTCATGTACAACCCCTTGTTCCATAGGACACGAGGCCTCTAAATTGTTGTTACGATGCCCAAATTTCTGTATTTGAAAAAGAGATGCATAAAAGGTTGGAAGATGCGAAATTGTTTCTTGTGGGGGATGGTGCTCTGGGATGTGAGCTTCTAAAGAACTTATCTCCCATGGGAGCATCCTATGGGAGATAGATAAATATAACTACTATGGATGATGATGTTATTGATAATAGTAAAGAAGATAATTCCTCTCTCGGGATTGGTATATTTGACATGCAAAGTTAAAATGGCATCATCATCAACAACTACAATCAACCCAGGTTTACAGGTTGAAGCAATGCAATATCATGTGAGCCTAGATACCCAACATGTCTTTGGTGAATTATTCTAGAACAACGAGGTCGATTGTTTTTTAAATTATTTGGACAATGTCAATGCCAGAATTTATGTAGATTCAAGTGTGTTTACTTCCATAAGCCATTGCTAGAATTTGGAACTCTGGGAACCAAGTGCAACACCCAAATTTTTATCCATCACTTGATTGAGAACTATGGAACATCACGATATCACCCTAAAAAGAAGGCACCCATGTGTATTATTCACTCATTTCCACATAATATTCACCACTATATCACGTGGGAAAGGTCTGAATTTGAAGGTATCTTAGACAAGACTCCAGCTAAAGAAAATGTTTTTCTTTCCAAATCAGAAGAATGCATTTCAAAAATCAAGTTTGTAGGGGATGCTCAAGCCCGACAACTTCTAAAGTCTGTTTTTAATTGTTTGGTTTCACGGAGATGTATCACATTTGAAGATTGCCTCTCTTGGGATAAAATAAATTTTGAGGATAGTGATTATTTGTTGAAGGTGGAAGAAATTTTGAAACGTGAGGACATGTGTACCCATTATTTACACTCAATCAGTGAGTAAAAGATATTGGATATTGTGCAAAATGAACTACTTTAATATAGGAAAGACAACCTTTCAAGGATGTGCAAGCTATTTTGTAGAGTACCTAATAACCTGTAAACAATATTTGTCTTTACCTATGCTTCAAGGATGAAGATTATTTTTAGGAGGGATGACTTGTAACATACCTTGTGTATATTACAATTCCATTAAATATTAGTTCAATCATTAATGTAATAATTATTACTTTTAATGTAAAGTTGTGTTTTTTTAGACAAAAATACATGACAGTACTCATGTACATGTATTTATACACGTTGTTTTACATTTGAATAGGCTACAAATAATAAATTTATTAAGAATATATATTCTATATATATCAAGTATTAAGATTCCACAAATATTCCACGATCTTGATCAATAGTTAGGATTTAAAACTCATTTACCACCAGAGGTACTAAGAGACAATCAAGCCATTCTAACACCTTGATAGATGTAGAGCAGGAAGAGGAAAGGGAAGCAACATTGTACACAACCCCATTTGTAATAGATCTTGACAAGGAAGGAGGCATGAAAACAAAGAAAACATCGACCAAGAAAAGACATCAGGAAAGAGCACCTAAGGGTAAGAAAACAATTGACCCTCATACAAGCCCAAAAGACGTTGAGATCATTTGGAAGGAAACATTTAAATCAAATATGACTCTTGATTTCAATGACCCTATGATAAGGGAAAAATTGGCTATGTTCACCAACAAAATAACTGAGAGGGTGTGCTAGACAAAAAAAGACCAAACAAATGCACATAATATATTAAAGTTGAGCATTGGGCCACAATTCAAAGAGGCTATGGATACTCTCAACGTGAAGTGTTTTGAAGCTAAGAAAACCAGAGCGACTTTAGAAAAGAGTGTAGAAACAAGGGGACAAAAAAATAAAAGGCTGGAGGGTGAGAGAGATATACATAGGTCGACCCCAGTTTCTTCACGTTGTTCAACTAACATTTGACCCAACCCAAGAAAACAAATATTCCAAATAAGCAGCGGATGAAAATAAGGATGGTAAACCTCACAAGAGAATCTCCATCACCTAACCCTACTCCAGTTGTTCAAGAAATGGGAAAAAAAAATAAGACAACGACACACAAAAAGAAAATCAAGAAAGGCCAATGACAAGTATCCTCAGAGGGAACAATTTCAGACTCCAAGTTTAAATTCTCCAATCATAAAGTGCATCGCCCTTAGGGTCAGAGGATCTTGACCATACAACAAATAATGTAACCACCAAGAAGATTGTTACAGTAGAAGAAACCATTTCTTATTTTTCTCCACTAGGACCAGGTCGGTTGATACAGGATGAAGGGGGGCAAACTACAAATATCCAAGGGGAAACCATTGATCCCCCTATACACAATTCAGTCGATATACAACCAAGTATTATACCTTTGGAAATTACAGACTCATAAAAAAATTCTAACGAGGAAGAAAGGACAATTGACCCAAAGATTGTCGAGGTGGAAGAATAGGACAAAGAAGGAAATGATGGAAAAAATTCACCTCGGAAATCAAATAATCCTCCAAAAATTCCTCCATTGGGAAGTCTTCATAAAAACTAGTCAGACCCTCTAGAACAAATTGAAAATAGGAGCCTACAAATATTCAATATCAAAGGAAGGATGGAAACTAAAAGGATTCCCACACATAGCCATAGCTAGAGAAACACAATGACCAAAATCTCGAGAATGAGGATTCCAATAAATGAAATGACACTGCAAAGGAAAATATCCATGAACATCCAAAAGAAAAATTAAGCATGAAGAAGAAGATTATCCACAAGAAGGATAAAAATCCAAAGGATAAGACATTCACAGCCTTCAAGTCAGTAGGGTCGAAAACAACACCAACATAGACAACATTCATCCTAGGGGTCCCGTTGGATGAAAAAATAATGGATCTATATGATGAGGTGACCAAAGAAGAAAAAAGATATGGAAGAAAGATGCACGAGATAGTGTACGACTCGTTTCAAGGAGAAATAAAGAAAAACAAGTGTTAGAGGATTATGTACTACTAGAAAAGGAAAATTTGGGCATTGATCAAACCGAAAGAGGGAGTTGACCCATTAGCAACAATAACACAATTGGTAAAAATAGTGATAAGTGCAGGTGCTAATAATCAGGTAGAAATCCACCATCTACAATAGTAAAATAGGGAGCTTAAATAATTACACAACAGGGTAGTGAGAAGCAATCAGGATGGAGTCTCTCAACAAACAACAACAATCCTACATATATAGTTTGGGAAATCAAAAGAAGTACGTCAAAAATAGGAGAATGTTACTTCACAGGAAACAATCTTGCATACACTCTTGAACAAATGGCTAACATACTTCGTCTCAATGTACAATAAGCTAAAATACTAGAGAACAATAATTGAGGATTTAAAGAAAACAATGGATATCACCACTGACTCCAAAAGTAAAGAATCCATAGCAACCCACATTGCAAAGGAAAAAGTCGTTGATACAGAATTGACAAAGCAGGAGAAGGAATGGCTACGAGAGGCAAGCAAAGCACAAGCAACAACAAACAAAGCCCATAAACATCTCGACTTGATCACACATAAAACAAAGGAAGTTGAAGACAAATTTGATCCAAAGTCGATCGTGGTTCAAGAGGAATCCCTAACAAACAAGATGTATTTCTTGGGACAACTAAAATTAGTTGGAATTGAGGCACAACACTCCATTGAGGAATGGCACATGTTCTCCCAGCACTTGTTGCACACAACCCTGACTATTTACCATATAAGATTTGAAGGGTTACCACAACCAAAATAGTTAGGGGCTACATCAACCTACAAAACGAATTTGCAATCTTTCAATCCTTTAATATCTGAGCAGAACTTTACAACTACCAGCCATTAGCCGAGGACCCCAAACATAGTCATGGAAGGATTAAAAGAATCCCATGTATAGGTCAAAGCATGTCTGCTACCTCAAAATGAAAGAATGCATGAATAGGAAATTACTCAGGAGAAAAAAATTTAGGAAGAACAACCAACAAACCAACCATGAACTCGTCGCAGGATGACGAGCAAAAAGGACTCCAGTAATGCTCGACATCAACCTTTATTCTTTTTTCTACTTCTCTTCTCATCCTCATTTTTGTAAACAATTTTGTCAATGTAATAGCCACACTCTCCCCTTGCTTGGGACGAGCAAGAAATTGAGGTGGGGGGGAGATGTTGTAGGGGATAGTTGGCCCCATCGACTAGACTTTTTAGTCAACTGCAATAGTTGTTAGGAGAGTCGGTTGGATAGGAAGTTAGAGTCGATTGACCAGACATTTAAATAAGAATATCACACACACACACACATATAATGAAATGTAAGAAGAGGTTGTTCTGAATATAATCAAATACTTTGATGGTTCTCTCCCACCTTTCGTGTATGTCTATATGTCTGCATTCTTCTATATGATGTTGTAGTGTGTGTTGCTCTATGTAAAGATCTACCAATAACTCTTCTCGTACCATCTTGCAGACTACAACAACTCTCTATTGTATCTTAGAAAACTTCCTTATTCAATATAGTTCTTAAGTACTATTGTGCTATAAGTGATCATATTTTACGACCCAAAAGTATTGTTCAAATCAAACTACATATTCTAATATATAAATATTTTAAATAACATAAGGTAGGGTATCCTCTTTTCTAATGTTGTGCATATGGTCGTTTGTGACCCACTCATTCACACATTTGCAGACCAAAAGGAACGTTTCTAGAAAGTAATTGTTAGGTCTTAAATATACAATAGGACGTCCCTTAAGAAAACTCAAGGGTGGTGAAACATATATTTGCTAATAATATTTCAAAAGTCAAACAGAATAGACTCCACTTATGCCATTAAAAACAATTTTGCCCCTTCAAGCCACATCTAGGTCTTCCTTAGAGCTACTTTACTATTATTTAAATGGAAAATAAAATAATATAAAATTAAAGTGATAGAGTACAACATAATGAATAATAACTTATAATATATTACAATTATGATAAATAATAACCAAAGTTATTGAGAAAGTATTTCACTTATATAATAATCAAAGTTAATGATGAAGTCTTTTTTGTTGTCCATTTCTTTAATAATAAAATGATGTATTAAAAAGGTTGAAATTCTTAAAAACGAATCCACGTGGTTCCACGTGGATTCGTTTTGAAGAATTTCAACCTTTTTAATACATCATTTTATTATTATTATTAAAGAAATGGACAACAAAAAAGACTTCATCAATAACTTTGATTATTATATAAGTGAAATACTTTCTCAATAACTTTGGTTATTATTTATCATAAATTGCACCTTCAATCTCCACTTCCTCTTTAGAACTATCGCACAAGCAAGGTTGAAATTCCCCCTGTCCCAAGATTTCTTTATTATTATTTTATTCTCGCATTTATACTGCCCAATAATATAGCAAACTAGCAAACTATAATACACGAAAAGAATCTATGAGAAAGGAAAACTTACCCAACTTTTTGCACACTATAATACACCAAAAGAATAGAATATAGTTAGAAAGAAATATAATACACCAAAAGAATAGAATATAGTTAGAAAGAAAAACTTTAGAAAGTGAACTTTGCATAAAATTTGTGAAAATAATCGATAATGATAGCGGGTGTGTTTGATTATGGTGGAGTGACCGAGCAATGTGGTCAACAAGATGACTCCAAAATAAAACGAGGAGAAATAGAAGAAATAAAGTAGGTAACACACATGCAAATGCAACATATTTTAATATCAATGAGAAGTAAGCCTCCTCCAACAAAGAAGAAAAAGAGGTTAATATTACTGAAAAGTAAGCCTCCTCCAACAAAGAAGAAAAAGAGGTTAATATCACTGAAAAGTAAGCCTCTTCCAACAAAGAAGAAAAATAGGGGGAAGAGCAAAATAGAAAGTAAGATCAATTAGTAGAAGATTTAAGAAGAGAGATTTCTCTGTATTAACTCTAATCAAACTAGGCCCCTTTCATAGGAATATCTCCTCCATCCCAAATAATCCAATCAAACTAGCCCCCTTTCATAGGAATATCTCCTCCATCCCAAATAGCTAAAGATGAAGACCATTTTTTTTTAATGGAAGATATTTTAATGGCCAGGGAGCAATGCCTCTTAAGAAACAAAATCTTACAAGAAAAGTTAGACATAATGCTTTGATATGAGGCTAAGTTAAATTCTGATACGATGATTAATATAGTGAATGAAAGCTAGAATGGTTGCAATCATCATTCAATCAAATCTAAACGCCTTACATGTGACATGGGTATGCTATGTAATCTAGCTAGAGTCATCACAACAATCTATCTAGGATAGGAAACGTCATCTTGGGGACCTTCCATGGGGTAGGATGCAAATAAAAAGGTGCAGTTACCAATGTTTATGGACCCCCATTCCCTTACCTCAAGAAGGAATTATTTGACTCCCTATATACACTGGGAGATTATTTATATTACTTGTATCAAGTATTGAAATATTTTCTTTCATATTCTTAAGATCTTTGGCCACCTTATATTCCATACACTTTGAATAACTGGTTGAAGGCTTATGCTTATCAAAGGTCACATGGGTAGGCCTTACAATTCAATTCACAACCCATGGTTTTCTTGTATTTTGAGTTTGGGGCACAATTGTTTGTTGTTCGATAATATGCACTTTGCTCCTTGTTTGAAATATTAATCCTTCTTTGATCACTTCATTTTAGGATATTTAGACACTCATGAGTTAGTTAAGATCAATTTGATCTAATGTGTCTTTAGGTAAAAGTGTGCTTCTTTAGTATGCATTAGTACGAATTGGTAGTTATGTAATTTGATGGTGATGATATGTTCTACAGATAGAGTGATTTGATGACTCATGTTCTCCTTGATCTTAATGACTATATTGATTTGTGGCTTAACACCTGATTGGTCCATGATATATATTTAAAGAACATGGAGAGTCATTTGTTGATGATCGATTGTGAGAAACTCTCTTGTAAAATAGTTTTTTTTTTCATTAATATATTGCCTCAAGTGGCTACATTGGCTAGGGCCATGGACTGTTTCCCTCTTTCAGGGTTTTAACCACACAATAACATTGATGTACTGATATTCGATCTGGTTGTGTGAGTTGTTATTGAATATGTTCATCCTATGTGGGAATACCTTTTTTTGTTGAACATGGTGTCAGATCCTGTTTGAAGACCCATGTTGTGAACCAAATGCTTAAGTTATCAAAAGAAACCAGAAGTACACACCATGTACACCAATGTGAGAATGAAGAACAACTCCAATATAAATAAGAGATATGAGTTAGATAATAACTCCTTAAAGAATAAGAGAATCTCCCCTAAGTACCCAAATGCATTCATGCATCCAAATCACATGTCCTCAATAATGATTATATGATATCCATATATACATATTCACACATTACATATGCACCTCGTTTATTATTAGGGTGGCTCTATTACATATACATTTACACATTAGATGTCAATTTATCCCCATATATGCCCCCCTTGGGGTCATATCATATACATTTAACCTTATACATGTCCCCCTTGGGGTCATACCATAGCACCCTCCTGTAAATGTTTTGTCCTGAAAGATTTAAAGGCTTTACATGTGATGAAACCAAGTAATATGATTTTCTTATTTTCTTGTATTTTTCCTTCCATTGATAATGATTCATCCATCCAAACTCAATTCTTTTGGGTCTTAATCCTTGATGGCTAGTTGTTGCATAATTTTCTTTCCCTTGATTCCATGTATTGTTGTTGAAGATTCTCTGATTTGTAGTAGTTATTGGTCTCTAGTAAATATCCTATGGAATAATGGTTTTGTGATGCCTTGTCCTATGAATATTGATCAGTATTACATATTCTTCCTTGATAATGTTGATATCGATCTTCTTGTCTTCCTTGAAATCTTTCTTCATAATGAGGGTGTTGATATGGTTTTACATTTGATGTTTTTCCTTCACTCTAGACACCCATTTCATCTATCTTATTTTTGGAGTCAATGACATCCTCTATCCTCTTTTATGGTCCTTTTATTACTATATCCTTGGAAATAATACCATCATATTTGACATGTACATCCTCTAGATGGAGTTCAACTTCTTCAAGTATCTTCTCGTGACCATCTTGAATCTTTTCTTCTTTCTTCTTTTGAAGCTGCAATGTGACCCCATCTATCAATTTTTTTCATTCTTCTTCAATTATTGATTCTATTTCTCATTTTACCTCATCAATATTCAAGTAATCCTTAACTTTCTTGCAAATTTCTTCTTCAATTTTTTTTATAGTATCCTCTTCAGTTTTTGTGGTAATATATGCATCCCTATTCTTTGATTCAGACTCTTGTAAATTCCTTTTAGCATTCTTAACATCATTAAAAAGTTATTGATTATTCTTAAATAATCTTTTGACATATTAATCTTTGTATTTCAAATTTTCCCTTGAATCCGTTGATACTGAGAAGGGGGTGAATCAGTATCAAGTACAATTTAAAACCTTTTTCAACTTATACTTAAACCATTCAATTACATCCAATGAGAAATGAACAATAGTATAAGAGTTACACCAATACACCACAATACACCATGCACAATATATGAGAAATAATCAATGGTTATTGTTCAAGGGAAGTAATGACTTTCAAAGGTAGCTACACCTTCCAAATGTAAAGGGAGGGATAAACCTCCAAGAGGAAGATACAATTCTCCAATATCAAGAGAGATTTGAACTCTCCATCCTTTCCCCTTCCTTCCACCCAAGAATATATGAGATATAATAAAACTTAACATTAAATCATCACCATCAACCAATCATCACATAGAACCTGATAATGCTTCCTGAGACTTCTTCAATTTCTGCAATTCTTCAATTCTTGGAGTACTCTGATCCTGTAGATAAAATTACTCAATGTATTCTCTAAAACTCCTCCAAGTTTCACTCCTTGAATCCTCCTCAAAAAGAAGTTATAGAAATAATGGTAGACTTTATTCAATTTTGGTCTATTTAGGAGAGTGAACTTGCATAGAATGCCCAACGCTCAATATTTAATATCTAATTATGAAACTCGTACAAAAGAAAAAAAAGTTTGTAATATTTCCAATGAAATTTGTCCCACATCATTTGGATTCTCAATGAATAAGTTATGACTGTTTTACCCGGAACACCTATTTATTGACTAGCTTCAGGACTGGTCACAAACCCTATTTTCCACAGAGTGTATCTCCATAATTATAGTGAATGAAGAGATGAAATTTTTACCACGGGTACCTTGAGATGTCTTCTCAATACCATAGAAATTTCACCATTTGAATTGTTCTAGAAAAAAAGTTATAGAAAAAATGGTAAGATGGCCTGAAAATAACATACCTTAGAACACATCACCAAAAGACTTCATCTTCCCTTGAAATCCGGCCTTCTTTACTTTTGATTTCCTATGAAATTCAACTTGTATCAAATGAATGTATAATGATGTGTATTTATACCATTTATGTCACTTCCTTTTAAAATTAGGGTCGACCTGACACTTTCTTATTTTGTAATTCTTTTCTTTAATTATCTTCAGGGCCTACATGTACTTCCTTCTTCAATTCACTTTGTCATCTTCAAAAATTCATTTCTCCTCAACCATGAGGATCCATGTGATGTGCCACATACCACCGAAAATAACATGATGTATACTATCCATCCATGGGTGTTGTATATTCATGTGCATTATCCTTCATGTCCAAATACCTTCATCAATTTTGCGGTCCAAAACCCGTGACTAGGGTTGACATCAATGCCAACAACCGATCTTCCAACAATATCCCCATTTGTCATTGATGGAAACACTCATGCTCCCCCTATCATCATGATCCCAATTTATCTTCCCCTTTGACATCAATGGCAAAGGTTAGGGCTACTCCCCCTGAGTTTAATGGAAAGATGTAACTCTCTTCTTTGGGGCTACTCCCCCTGAACATGTGGCACTCAATAATACTTCATCCTTATTTTTGGTCTTTGGGAATTTCTCTTCCTTATAATCCTTTTGTGTGGCTTCTGTATTCTCTCTCTTCTTCATGTCTAGGATGTATATTTTGTTCGGTCTTCTTGTTGCATTTGCAACCAATCCTCCTGAGTTATTTTCTCTGATTTTACATTTTCAGGAGTCAAATGTAAGAGTGTATCCTTGATCACACATTTTACTAACACTGAGTAGATTATTATTCAAGTCTTCAACCAATAGAAAATTCTTTTCTTTTACATTTTTTCTTCCAAGCTCTACTACACCTTCTCCAGGTATTTTGGCAGATGAGTCATCTCCAAATGAAACATTGCCACCCTTTCTCTTCAGGCTGATGAATTTTTCTTGATCCCCAATCATGTGTGAAGAACATCTACTGTCTATGTATCATTCATCTTCTTCTTTACATTATTCAACGGTTAACGCTATTCGACAATTTTCATTGGTTGGAATCTCTTTCCTTCTCCATATTGTGGTTGGCATAGGGACATATTCATTCATATATCTGCAATCGCGTGCTTTGTGACCAAGATAATTGCATTTGTAGAATACAATATTTTTTTCCATCAATGGGTAAAATGAATTATAACTTCTGTTGAAAAATCCATGATTATTTCCATATCTTCTGTTTACACCATTCATGTTTCTTACATATTTGTTCCTTTCATTGATTCTGCAATTAATTGCCTTATGTCCAAAATTTTTGCAAGTATAACAATGACCAAGAAACAAATTTTGATACCTGGGAGAAAAGGACCTTCTTTGTGATGTAGTCCATCTGGGTTCATGATATACTCTTCTGTAGTTTCCTTCATACTGATTGAAGCTTCTTTGATTCCTGAAGGTAGGAGGTCTTCTTGGATATTCATCTCTTTTGTAATCATTCATTCTTTCTGGTATCCTGATCCACTTCTCATCAACTGTATGTGTAGCTCTTTCTTCAACCTTCTTGTTGGTATTTGCATCTTCTTTGTATGAAGTTTCACCCATGCATCCAAGATGTATTAATTCTTTTGGCACTTGAGAGTTTCTTAAGCTCTTCCTCAATGAGATAACGTCTTATTCAAGTTTCTCACAATCTTCTTCTTTCTTTATCATTTGGACCTTCTTTACTTCTTCTATTCTTCTTGCTTCTCCGAGTAGAGTTTTTAAGGAAATGGTTTCTTCTCTTAGTTTCTGAAAGTCTTCTAATTGTTTCTTTAAGCTTACAACTGTCTTTTCATAACTACCCAATTCACTTCTTAGTTTTCTATGCGTGTCTTTGAGCTTGCTATTTTCAATCTCAACATGCTTCAATTTTTTAAGATTC